>JBBBDQ010027595.1:0-18610 GCA_037127315.1 Ascarosepion bandense | reverse complement strand
AGACATTTTCCCCAATGTAAACTCTAAGTTAGTCTTTTAATTGAATAATAATAAATCAAGACCAAGCGATACAACACTTCCTTACTAATTCCATGCAGACATTTTCCCCAATGTAAACTCTAAGTCAGTCTTTTAAGTTAGGAATAATAATAAATCAGGCAGAAAGCGATACAACACTTCCTTATTAATTCCTTCAAAAGAACCCATTTTTCCCCAATGTAAACTCTAGGTTAGTCTTTTAAGTTAGGGCCATGTCAGTGAATAGAGAGTGATACAACACTTCCTTATTAATTCCATGCAAAGAGACATTTTTTCCTAATGTAAACTCTAAGTTAGTCTTTTAAGTTAGGCATAATAATAATGAATCCAGGCCAGAAATCGATACAACTTCCTTATTAATTCATGCAAAGACATTCCCCAATGTAAACTCTAAATTAGTCTTTTAACTTAGGCATAATAATCAGGCAGAATGCGATGAAAAGCACTTCCTTATTAATTCCATGCGAAAGACATTTTCACAATGTAAACTCTAAGTTAGTCTTTTAAGTTAGGAATAATAATAAATCAGGCCCAGAAACCGATACAACACTTGTATTAATTCCATGCAAAGAGACATTTTCCCCCATGTAAACTCTAAGTTAGTTTTTTAAGTTAGGAATAATAATAAATCAGGCCAGAAAAGGATACAACACTTTGCTTAATTCCATGCAAAGAGACATTTTCCCCAATGTAAATTCTAAGTTAGTCTTTTAAGTTAGGCATAATAATGAATCAGGCCAGAAAGCGATACAACACTTCCTTATTAATTCCATGCAAAGAGACATTTTCCCCAATGTAAACTCTAAGTTAGTCTTTTAAGTTAGGAATAATAATGAATCAGGCCAGAAAGCGACACAACACTTCCTTATTAATTCCATGCAAAGAGACATTTTCCCTAATGTAAACTCTAAGTTAGTCTTTAAAGTTAGGAATAATAATAAATCAAGCCAGAAAACGATACAACACTTCCTTATTAATTCCATGCAAGAGACATTTTTCCCATTGTAAACTCTAAGTTAGTCTTTTACGAGATTGGAATAATAATAAATCAGGCCAGAAAACGATACAACACTTCCTTATTAATTCCATGCAAAGAGACATTTTCCCCAAATGCAACTCTAAGTTAGTCTTTTAAATTTAGGAATAATAATAACTCAGACCAGAAAAACGATACAACACTTCCTTATTAATTCCATGCAAAGAGACATTTTCCCCAATGTAAACTCTAGTTAGTTTTTTTTTAAGTTAGGAATAATAATAAATCAGGCCAAGAAGGGACACAACTAGCCATATTAATTCCATGCAAAGAGACATTTTCCCAAATAAATTCTAAGTTAGTCTTTTAAGTTAGGCATAATAATGAATCAGGCCAAAGCGATACAACACTTTACTTATTAATTCCATGCAAAGAGACATTTTCCCCAATGTAAACTCTAAGTTAGTCTTTTAAGTTAGCAATAATGAATCAGGCCAGAAAGCGACACAACACTTCCTTATTAATTCCATGCAAAGAGACATTTTCCCCAATGTAAACTCTATTTGAAGTTAGTTCTTTAAAGTTAGGAATAATAATAAATCTAAGCGAGAAAGCGATACAACACTTCCTTATTAATTCCATGCAAAGAGACATTTTTCTCAATGTAAATCCAAGTATTCTTGTTAGGAATAATAATAAATCAGGCTGAAAGACATGCAACATTTCCTTATTAATTCCATGCAAAGAGACATTTTCCCCAATGTAAATTCTATGTCTTTTAAGTTAGGAATAATAATAATCAGGCCAGAAAAGCGACACAACACTTCCTTATTAATTCCATGCAAAGAGACATTTTCCCCAATGTAAACTCTCCTCTAAGTTAGTTCTCAAGTTAGGCATAATAACAACCAGCCAGAAAGCGATACAACACTCTCCCTTATTAATTCCATGCAAAGAGACATTTTCCCAATGTAAATTCTAAGATAGTATTTAAGTGAAAAGGCATAATAATAACCAGGCCAGAAAGCGATACAACACTTCCTTACACTCCATGCAAAGAGACATTTTCCCCAATGTAAACTATAAGTTAGTCTTTAAGTTAGAATAATAATAACTGAAGCAAAAGCATACAACACTTCCTTATTAATTCCATAAAATAGACATTTTCGCCAATGTAAATTTAAGTTAGTCTTTTAAGTTAGGTATAATAATGAATCAGGCTCAGAAAGCGATACAACACTTCCTTATTAATTCCATGCAAAGAGACATTTTCCCCCAATGTAAATCCAAGTTAGTCTTTTAAGTTAGGAATAATAATAAATCAGGCCAGAAAGCGATACAACACTTCCGTATTAATTCCATGCAAAGAGCATTTTCCCCAATGTAAATTCTAAGTTAGTCTTTTAAGTTATAGAATAATACAATCAGGCCAGAAAGCGACACAAACACTTGCTAATTCCATGCAAAGAGACATTTTCCTTAAACAAACTCTAAGTTAGTCTTTTAAGTTAGTATAATAATGAATCAGGCCACAGAAAGCGATACAACACTTCCTTATTAATTCCATGCAAAGAGACATTTTCCCCAATGTAAATTCTAAGATAGCCCTTAAGTTAGGCATACACAATCAGATACAACACTTCATTAATTCCATGCAAAGAGTGACATTTTCCCAAATGTAAACTCTAAGTTAGTCTTTTTTAAGTTAGGCATAATAATGAATCAGGGCTAGAAAAGCGATACAAAACTTCCTTATTAATTCCATGCAAAGAGACATTTTCCAAATGTAAACTCTCTAAGTTAGTCTTTTAAGTTAGGCATAATAATGAATCAGGCTAGAAAGCGATACAAAACTTCTCTTATTAATTCCATGCAAAGAGACATTTTCCCCAATGTAAACTCTAAGTGCTAGTCTTTAAGTTAGGAATAATACAAATCAGGCCAGAAAGCGATAAATACCTTCCTTATTAATTCCAAGTTATAGACATTTTCCCCCAATGTAAATTCTAAGTTAATCTTTTAAGTTAGGAATAATAATAAATCAGGCCAGAAAGCGATACAACACTTCCCTTATTAATTCCATGCAAAGAGACATTTCAATGTAAACTCTAAGTTAGTCTTTAAGTTAGCATAATAAATCAGGCCAGAAAGTGACACAACACTTTCTATTAATTCCATGCAAAGAGACATTTCCCAATGTAAACTCTAAGTTAGTCTTTTAAATTAGGAATAATAATAAATCAGGCCAGAAAGGATACAACACTTCCTTATTAATTCCATGCAAAGAGACATTTCTGCCAATGTAAATTCTAAGTTAGTCTTTTGCCAGGGCAGTAATAAATGAATCAGGCCAAAAGTTGACACAACACTCTCAATAATTCCATGCAAAGAGACATTTTCCCTAATGTAAACTCCAAGTTATCTTTTAAGTTAGGAATAATAATAACCAGGCCAGAAAGCGATACAACACTTCCTTATTAATTCCATGCAAAGAGACATTTTCCCCAATGTAAACTCTAAGTTAGCTCTTAAGTTAGGCATAAAATAATGAATCAGGCCAGAAAGCGATACAACACTTCCCTATTAATTCCATGCAAAGAGACATTTTCCCCAATGTAAATTCTAAGTTAGTCTTAAGTTAGGCATATTAATAAATCAGGCCAGGAAAGGATACAAGCCCTTATTAATTCCATGCAAAGAGACATTTTCCCCAAATGTAAAATCTATGGTCTTTTAAGTTAGGCATAATAATGAATCAGGCTAGAAAGGGTTATTAAAACCCTCTTAGCATAATTCCATGCAAAGAGACATTTTCCCAAATGTAAACTCTAAGTTAATTTTAAGTTAGGCATAATGAATCAGGTTGTTTGTGCAAGGATACAAAACTTCCTTATTAATTCCATGCAAAGAGACATTTTTCAATGTAAACTCAAGTTAGTCTTTTAAGAAATAATAATAAATCAGGCTAGAAGTATACAACACTTCCTTATTAATCATGCAAAAGAGACATTTTCCCCAATGTAAACCTAAGTTAGTCTTTTAAGTTAGGCATAATAATGAATCAGGCCAGAAAGCGATACAACACTTCCTTATTAATTCCAAAGTAAAGATACATTTTCCCAATGTAAATTCTAAGTGGTCTTTTAAGTTAGGCATAATAATAAATCAGGCCAGAAAGCGATACAACACTTCCTTATTAATTCCATGCAAAGAGACATTTTCCCAAATGTAAATTCTAAGTTAGTTCTTGGGTTAGGCATAATAATAAATCAGGCCAGAAAGCGATACAACACTTCCTTATTAATTCCATGCAAAGAGACATTTTCCCAAATGTAAACTCTAAGTTAGTCTTTTAAGTTAGGCATAATAATGAATCAGGGCTAGTGCGATACAAAACTTCCTTATTAATTCCATGCAGACATTTTCCAAACAAACTCTAAGGTTTTTAAGTTAGGCATAATAATGAATCAGGCTAGTGCCATACAAAACTTCCTTATTAATTCCATGCAAAGAGACATTTTCCCCAATGTAAACTCCAAGTTAGTCTTTTGGGTTAGAAATAATAATAAATCAGGCCAGAAAGGATACAACACTTCCTTTATTAATTCCATGCAAAGAGACATTTTCCCCAATGTAAACTCTAAGTTAGTCTTTTAAGTTAGGCATACAATGAATCAGGCTATATGACAAGAACACTTCCTTATTAATTCCATGCAAAAAGAGACATTTTCCCCAATGTAAATTCTAAGTTAGTCTTTTTAAGTTAGGCATAATAATAAATCAGGCCAGAAAGCGATACACAACACTTCCTTATTAATTCCATGCAAAGAGACATTTTCCCAAATGTAAACTCTAAGTTATCTTTAAGTTATTAGGCATAATAATGAACTGTGTCTAAAAGACACAAAACTCTTATTAATTCCATGCAAAGCGACATTTTCCCAAATGTAAACTCTAAGGTCTTTTAAGTTAGGCATAATAATGAATCAGGCTAGAAAGCGATACAAAACTTTTATTAATTCCAAAGAGACATTTTCCCCCAATGTAACTCTAAGTTAGTCTTTTAAGTTAGGCATAATAATGAATCAGCCAGAAAGCGATACAACACTTCCTTATTAATTCCATGCAAAGAGACATTTTCCCCAATGTAAATTCTAAGTTAATCTTTTAAGTTAGGAATAATAAATCAGGCCAGAAAGCGATACAACACTTCCTTATTAATTCCATGCAGAAAGAGACATTTTCCCCAATGTAAACTCTAAGTTAGTCTTTGGTTATTAGGAATAATAATAACCGGCCAGAAAGCGATATACTTTATTAATTCATGAAAGAGACATTTCTCCCCAATGTAAATTCTAAGTTAATCTTTTAAGTTAGGCATAAGAATAAATCAGGCCAGAAAGCGATACAACACTTCCTTATTAATTCCATGCAAAGAGACATTTTCCCCAATGTAAACTCTAAGTTAGTCTTTTAAATTAGGAATAATAATAAATCAGGCTTAAGCGATACAACACTTCATTAATTCCATGCAAAGAGACATTTCCCAATGTAAATTCTAAGTTATTCTTTAAGTTAGCATAATAATGAATCAGGCCAGAAAGCGATACAACACTTCCTTATTAATTCCATGCAAAGAGACATTTTCCTAATGTAAACTCCAAGTTAGTCTTTTAAGTTAGGAATAATAATAAATCAGGCCAGAAAGCGATACAACACTTCCTTATTAATTCCATGCAAAGAGACATTTTCCCCAATGTAAATTCTAAGTTAGTCTTTTAAGTTAGAATAATAATAAATCAGGCCAGAAAGCGATACAACACTTCCTTATTAATTCCATGCAAAGAGACATTTTCTCAATGTAAACTCTAAGTTAGTCTTTAAGTTAGGCATAATAATGAATCAGGCCAGAAAACGATACAGCACTTCCTTATTAATTCCACTCAAAGAGACATTTTCTCCAATGTAAATTCTAAGTTAGTCTTTGCTAGGTATAATAATAAATCAGGCCAGAAAGCGATACAACACTTCCTTATTAATCACGAAAAGACGTTTTCCCTAATGTAAACTCTAAGTTTGTCTTTTAAAATAGGAATAATAATAAATCAGGCCAGAAAGCGATAGAACACTTCCTTATTAATTCCATGCAAAGAGACATTTTCCCCAATGTAAATTCTATGTTATTCCTTAAGTTAGGCATAATAATGAATCAGGCCAGAAAGCGATACAACACTTCCTTATTAATTCCATGCAAAGAGAGACATTTTCCCCAATGTAAACTCCAAGTTAGTCTTTAAGTTAGAATAATAATAAATCAGGCCAGAAAGCGATACAACACTTCCTTATTAATTCCATGCAGTAGACATTTTCCCCAATGTAAATTCTAAGTTAGTCTTTTAAGTTAGGAATAATAATAAATCAGGCCAGAAAGCGATACAACACTTCCTTATTAATTCCATGCAAAGCGACATTTTCCCAATGTAAACTCTAAGTTAGTCTTTTAAGTTAGGAATAATAAATCAGGCCAGAAAGCGATACAACACTTCCTTATTAATTCCATGCAAAGAGACATTTTCCCCCAATGTAAACTCTAAGTCAGTCTTTTAAGTTAGGAATAATAATAAATCAGGCCAGAAAGCGATACAACACTTTTTTATTAATTCCATGCAAAGCGACATTTTCCCCAATGTAAATTCTAAGTTAGTCTTTTAAGTTAGGCATAATAATGAATCAGGCCAGAAAGCGATACAACACTCTTATTAATTCCATGCAAAGAGACATTTTCCCCAATGTAAACTCTAAGTTAGTCTTTTAAGTTAGGAATAATAATAAATCAGGCCAGAAAGCGATATAACACTTCCTTATTAATTCCATGCAAAGAGACATTTTTCTCTCCAATGTAAACTCTAAGTTAGTTCTTGGGTTAGAAGAAGAAATCGGGCCAGAAAGCGATACAACACTTCCTTTATTAATTCATGCAAAGAGACATTTTCCCCAATGTAAACTCTAAGTTAGTCGTTTAATTTAGGCATAATAATAAATCAGGCCAGAAAGCGATACAACACTTCTTTATTAATTCCATGCAAAGAGACATTTTCCCCAATGTAAACTCCGGGGTTAGTCTTTTTAAGTTAGGAATAATAATAAATCATGCCAGAAAGCGATACAACACTTCCTTATTAATTCCATGCAAAGAGACATTTTCCCCAATGTAAACTCTAAGTTAGTCTTTTAAATTAGGAATAATAATAAATCAGGCTAGAAGCGATACAACACTTCCTTATTAATTCCATGCAAAGAGACATTTTCCCCAATGTAAATTCTAAGTTAGTCTTTTAAGTTAGGCATAATAATGAATCAGGCCAGAAAGCGATACAACACTTCCTTATTAATTCCATGCAAAGAGATATTTTCCCCAATGTAAACTCCAAGTTAGTCTTTTAAGTTAGGAATAATAATAAATCAGGCCAGAAAGCGATACAACACTTCCACATCCATGCAAAGAGACATTTTCTCAATGTAAATTCTAAGTTAGTCTTTTAAGTTAGGAATAATAATAAATCAGGCTGTAGAAAGCGATACAACACTTCCTTATTAATTCCATGCAAAGAGACATTTTCCCCAATGTAAACTCTAAGTTAGTCTTTTAAGTTAGGCATAATAATGAATCAGGTCAGAAAACGATACAGCACTTCCTTATTAATTCCACCAAAGAGACATTTTCTCCAATGTAAATTCTAAGTTAGTCTTTTAAGTTAGGCATAATAATAAATCAGGCCAGAAAGCGATATTAACAATTTCCTTATTAATTCCATGCAAAAAGACGTTTTCCCCAATGTAAACTCTAAGTTTGTCTTTTAAAATAGGAATAATAATAATCAGGCCAGAAAGCGATAGAACACTCTCCTTATTAATTCCATGCAAAGAGACATTTTCCCCAATGTAAATTCTATGTTAGTCTTTTTGCTAGGTATAATAATGAATCAGCCAGAAAGCGATACAACACTTCCTTATTAATTCCATGCAAGGAGACATTTTCCCCAATGTAAACTCCAAGTTAGTCTTTTGCCAGGGAATAATAAATCAGGCCAGAAAGCGATACAACACTTCAGTTAATTCCATGCAAAGAGACATTTTCCCCCAATGTAAATTCTAAGTTAGTCTTTTGTTAGGAATAATAATAAATCAGGCCAGAAAGCGATACAACACTTCCTTATTAATTCCATGCAAAAGCGACATTTTCCCCAATGTAAACTCTAAGTTAGTCTTTTAAGTTAGGAATAATAAATCAGGCCAGAAAGCGATACAACACTTCCTTATTAATTCCATGCAAAGAGACATTTTCCCACGTAAACTCTAAGTCATTCTTTAAGTTAGGAATAATAATAAATCAGGCCAGAAAGGGATACAACACTTCCTTATTAATTCCATGCAAAGCGACATTTTCCCCAATGTAAATTCTAAGTTAGTCTTTTAAGTTAGGCATAATAATGAATCAGGCCAGAAAGCGATACAACACTTCCTTATTAATTCCATGCAAAGAGACATTTTCCTAATGTAAACTCTAAGTATCTTTTAAGTTAGGAATAATAATAAATCAGGCCAGAAAGCGATATAACACTTCCTTATTAATTCCATGCAAAGAGACATTTTCTCCAATGTAAACTCTAAGTTAGTCTTTTAAGTTAGAATAATAATAAATCGGGCCAGAAAGCGATACAACACTTCCTTATTAATTCCATGCAAAGAGACATTTTCCTCAATGTAAACTCTAAGTTAGTCGTTTAATTTAGGCATAATAATAAATCAGGCCAGAAAGCGATACAACACTTCTTTATTAATTCCATGCAAAGAGACATTTTCCCCCAATGTAAACCCAAGTTAGTCTTTTAAGTTAGGAATAATAATAAATCATGCCATAGAAAGCGATACAACACTTCCCTTATTAATTCCATGCAAAGAGACATTTTCCCCCAATGTAAACTCTAAGTTAGTCTTTTAAGTTAGGTACAATAATGAATCAGGCCAGAAAGCGATACAACACTTCCTTATTAATTCCATGCAAAGAGACATTTTCCCCAATGTAAATTCTAAGTTAGTCTTTTAAGTTAGGCATAAATAATGAATCAGGCCAAGAAAGCGATAGAATACTTCCTATTAATTCCATGCAAAGAGACATTTTCCCCAATGTAAACTCTAAGTTAGTCTTTTAAGTTAGGAATAATAATAAATCAGGCCAGAAAGCGATATAATACCTCCTTAATAATTCCATGCAAAGAAACAATTTCCCCAATGTAAACTCTAAGTTAGTCTTTTAAGTGAATTATAATAAACTGTGGCCAGAAAGCGATACAACACTTCCTTATTAATTCCATGCAAAGAGACATTTTCCCCAATGTAAACTCTAAGTTAGTCTTTTAAGTTAGGCATAATAATAAATCAGGCCAGGAAAGTTACAACACTTCCTTATTAATTCCATGCAAAGAGACATTTTCCCAATGTAAACTCTAAGTTAGTCTTTAAGTTAGGCATAATAATGAATCAGGCCAGAAAGCGATACAACACTTCCCTTATTAATTCCATGCAAAGCATTTCCCAATGTAAACTCTAAGTTAGTCTTTAAGTTAGGAATAATAAACGACTAGAAAGCGATACAACACTATTAATTCCATGCAAAGAGACATTTTCCCCAATGTAAATTCTAAGTTAGTCTTTTAAGTTAGGCATAATAATGAATCAGGCCAGAGAAAGGATATAACACTTCCTTATTAATTCCATGCAAAGAGACATTTTCCAATGTAAACTCTAAGTTAGTCTTTTAAGTTAGGAATAATAATAAATCGGGCCAGAAAGCGATACAACACTTCCTTATTAATTCCATGCAAAGAGACATTTTCCCCCAATGTAAAAACTAAGTTAGTCTTTTAAGTTAGAAAATAATAATAAATCAGGTTTGAAAGCGATACAACACTTCCTTATTAATTCCATGCAAAGAGACATTTTCCCCAATGTAAATCTCACAATAGTCTTTTAAGTTAGGCATAATAATGAATCCTAGCCAGAAAGCGATACAACACTTTTATTAATTCCATGCAAAACAGACATTTTCCCCAATGTAAATTCTAAGTTAGTCTTTTTTTAAGTTAGGCATAATAATGAATCAGGCCAGAAAGCGTACAACACTTCCTTATTAATTCCATGCAAAGAGACATTTTCCCCCAATGTAAACTCTAAGTTAGTCTTTAAGTTAGGAATAATAAATCAGACCAGAAAGTGATACAACACTTCCTTATTAATTCCATGCAAAGAGACATTTTCCCAATGTAAATTCTAAGTTAGTCTTTTAAGTTAGGCATAATAATGAATCAGGCCAGAAAGCGATATAACACTTCCTTATTAATTCCATGCAAAGAGACATTTTCTCCAATGTAAACTCTAAGTTAGTCTTTTAAGTTAGGAATAATAATAAATCGTCAAAAGTGATACAACACTTCCTTATTAATTCCATGCAAAGAGACATTTTCCCAATGTAAACACTAAGTTAGTCTTTTAAGTTAGGAATACTAATAAATCAGGCCTGAAAGTGAGATACAACACTTCCTTATTAATTCCACATGCAAAGAGACATTTTCCAATGTAAATTCTAAGTTAGTCTTTTAAGTTAGGCATAATAATGAATTGTATTGCATGATACAACACTTCCTTATTAATTAAGTAAGAGGGACATTTTCCAATGTAAATTCTAAGTTAGTCTTTTAAGTTAGGCATAATAATGAATCAGTCAGAAAGCGATACAACACTTCATATTAATTCCATGCATATTTTCCCAATGTAAATTCTAAGTTAGTCTTTTAAGTTAGGAATAATAATAAATCAGGCCAGAAAGCGATACAACACTTATTAATTCCATGCAAAGAGACATTTTCCCCAATGTAAATTCTAAGTTAGTCTTTTAAGTTGTGGTTAATAATGAATCAGGCCAGAAAGTAAGTAACACTTCCTTATTAATTCCATGCAAAGAGACATTTTCCCAACAAAAATTCTACAGTCTTTAAGTTAGGCATAATACCTAGAATCAGGCCAGAAAGTGACACAATACTTCCTTATTAATTCCATGCAAAGAGACATTTTCCGCAATGTAAACTCTAAGGTCTTTTAAGTTAGGAATAATAATAAATCAGGCCAGAAAGCGATATAACACTTCCTTATTAATTCCATGCAAAGAAACAATTTCCCCCAATGTAACTTCCAGTTAGTCTTTTAAGTTAGGAATTATAATAAATCAGGCCAGAATCGATACAACACTTCCTTATTAATTCCATGCAAAGAGACATTTTCCCCAATGTAAACACTAAGCGTCTTTTGGTTAGGTATAATAATAATAGCCAGGTGCTTAGTTGCTGAATACCTCCTTATTAATTCCATGCAAAGAGACATTTTCCTAATGTAAACTCTAAGTTAGTCTTAATTTAGGCATAATAATGAATCAGGCCAGAAAGCGATACAACACTTCCTTATTAATTCCATGCAAAGAGACATTTTCCTCAATGTAAAATTTAAGTTAGTCTTTTAAATTAGGCATAATAATAATCAGGCCAGAAAGTTGACACAACACTTCCTTATTAATTCCATGCAAAGAGACATTTTCCCTAATGTAAACCTCTAAGTTAGTCTTTTGGTTAGCATAATAATGAATCAGGCCAGAAAGCGATACAACACTTCCTTATTAATTCCATGCAAAGAGACATTTTCCCAATGTAAACTCTAAGTTAGGCTTTTAACTTAGGCATAATAATAAATCAGGCCAGAAAGTTGAGCAACACTTCCTTATTAATTCCATGCAAAGAGACATTTTCCCCAATGTAAACCTAAGTTAGTCTTTTAAGTTAGTACAATAATGAATCAGGCCAGAAAGTTGGTACAACACTTCCTTATTAATTCCATGCAAAGAGACATTTTCCCAATGTAAACTCTGGGTTAGTCTTAAGTTAGAATAAATCAGGTCAGAAAGCGATACAACACTTCCTTATTAAATTCCATGCAAAGAGACATTTTCCTTACCGTAAACTCTAAGCAGTCTTTTAAGTTAGGAATAATAATAAATCATTGCAGCGATACAACACTTCCTTATTAATTCCATGCAAAGAGACATTTTCCCCAATGTAAACTCTTCGCTTCTTAAGTTAGTCTTTTTAATAGGCATAATAATGAATCAGGCTGAAAGCGATACAACACTTCCTTATTAATTCCATGCAAAGAGACATTTTCCCTTAATGTAACCAAAGGCTCAAGTTAGGAATAATAATAAATCAGGCCAGAAAGCGATATGGGTCACCTCCTTATTAATTCCATGCAAAGAGACATTTTCCCAATGTAAACTCTAAGTCAGTCTTTAAGTTAGGAATAATAATAAATCATAAATAGAAAGATACAACACTTCCTTATTAATTCCATGCAAAGAGACATTTTCCCCAATGTAAACTCTAAGTTGTCTTTTAAGTTAGGAATAATAATGAATCAGCTAGAAAGCGATACAACACTTCCTTATTAATTCCATGCAAAGAGACATTTTCCCTAATGTAAACTCTAAGTTAGTTCCTTTAAGTTAGGCATAATAATGAATCAGGCCAGAAAGCGATACAACACTTCCTTATTAATTCCATGCAAAGAGACATTTTCCCCAATGTAAAACTCTAAGTTAGGTCTTTTAACTTAGGAATAATAATGAAATCAGGCCAGAAAGGATATTGACACTTCCTTATTAATTCCATGAAGAGACATTTCCATTGTAAACTCTAAGTTAGTTCCTTTAAGTTAGGAATAATAATGAATCAGGCCAGAAAGCGATACAACACTTCCTTATTAATTCCATGCAAAGAGACATTTTCCCTAATGTAAACTCTAAGTTAGTCTTTAAAGTTAGAATAATAATAAACTTAGCCAGAAAGCGATACAACACTTCCTTATTAATTCCATGGTGCTTATTACTTTCCATTGTAAACTCTGGTTGTCTTTTTGGTTAGGAATAATATCAAATCATTAGAAACCGATACAACACTTCCTTATTAATTCCATGCAAAGAGACATTATCCCCCATAAACTCTAAGTTAGTTCTTTTGGGGTTAGAATAATAATAAATCAGGCCAGAAAGGATACAACACTTCCTTATTAATTCCATGCAAAGAGACACTTTCTCCAATGTAAATTCTAAGTTAGTCTTTTAAGTTAGGAATAATAATAAATCAGGCCAGAAAAAGCGATATAACACTTCCTTATTAATTCCATGCAAAGAGACATTTTCTCCAATGTAAACTCTAAGTTAGTCTTTTAAGTTAGGAATAATAACAATCAACAGAAAGCTATACAACACTTCCTTATTAATTCACGGTATATATTCAATGTAAACTCTAAGTTAGTCGTTTAATTTAGGTATAATAATAAATCAGGCCAGAAAGCGATACAACACTTTTATTAATTCCATGCAAAGAGACATTTTCCCTAATGTAAACTCCAAGTTAGTCTTTTAAGTTAGGGCTATAATAACCATGAAAGCGATACAACACTTCCTTATTAATTCCATGCAAAGAGACATTTTCCAATGTAAACTCTGTTGTCTTTAAGTTAGGCATATTAATGAATCATAACAGTGATACAACACTTCCTTATTAATTCCATGCAAAGAGACATTTTCCCCAATGTAAATTCTGTGGTTAGTCTTTTATTAGGCATAATAATGAATCAGGCCAGAAAAAGCGATAGAATACTCCTTACACTCCATGTAAAGAGACATTTTCTCAATGTAAACTCTAAGTTAGTCTTTTAAGTTAGGAATAATAATAAATCAGGCCAGAAAGCGATATAACACTTCCTTATTAATTCCACAAAGAAACAATTTCCAATGTAAACTCTAAGTTAGTCTTTGCTAGAATTATATTGAATCAGGCCACAGAAAGCGATACAACACTTCCTTATTAATTCCATGCAAAGAGACATTTTCCCCAATGTAAACTCTAAGTTAGTCTTTTAAGTTAGGCATAATAATAAATCAGGCCAGAAAGCGATACAACACTCTCTTATTAATTCCATGCAAAGAGACATTTTCCCCAATGTAAACTCTAAGTTAGTCTTTTAAGTTAGGCACAATAATGAATCAGGCCAGAAAGCGACAACACTTCCTTATTAATTCCATGCAAAGAGACATTTTCCCCAATGTAAACTCTAAGTTAGTCTTTTAAGTTAGGAAAATAAATCAGACCAGAAAGCGATACAATACCTTATTAATTCCATGCAAAGAGACATTTTCCCTAATGTAAATTCTAAGTTAGTCTTTTAAGTTAGGCATAATAATGAATCAGGCCAGAAAGCGATATAACACTATTAATCATGCAAAAGAGACATTTTCTCCAATGTAAACTCTAAGTTAGTCTTTTAAGTTAGGAATAGCAATAAATCGCTGTAAAAGCGATAAGGCAACACTTCCTTATTAATTCCATGCAAAGAGACATTTTCCCCAATGTAAAAACTAAGTTAGTCTTTTAAGTTAGAATAATAATAAATCAGGCCTGAAAGCGATACAACACTTCCTTATTAATTCCATGCAAAGAGACATTTTCCCTAACAAATTCTGTTGTCTTTTGGTTAGGCATATTAATGAATCGTACCAGAAAGACAACACTTCCTTATTAATTCCATGCAAAGAGACATTTTCCCAAATGTGTAAATTCTAAGTTAGTCTTTTAAGTTAGGCATAATAATGAATCAGGCCAGAAAGCGATACAACACTTCCTTATTAATTCCATGCAAAGAGACATTTTCCCCAATGTAAACTCTAAGGTCTTTTAAGTTAGGAATAATAATCAGACCAGAAAGCGATACAACACCTTTATTAATTCCATGCAAAGAGACATTTTCCCCAATGTAAATTCTAAGTTAGTCTTTAAGTTAGGCATAATAATGAATCAGGCCAGAAAGCGATATAACACTTCCTTATTAATTCCATGCAAAGAGACATTTTCTCCAATGTAAACTCTTGCTGGGTCTTTGCTAGGAATAATAATAAATCGGGCCAGAAAGCGATACAACACTTCCTTATTAATTCCATGCAAAGAGACATTTTCCCCAATGTAAACACTAAGTTAGTCTTTTAAGTTAGAATAATAATAAATCAGGTTCGAAAGCGATACAACACTTCCTTATTAATTCCATGCAAAGAGACATTTTCTCCCAATGTAAATTCTGTTAGTTTTAGTTAGGTACATAATAATGAATTGTACAGTAAGCGATACAACACTTCCTTATTAATTCCATGCAAAGAGACATTTTCCCAATGTAAATTCTGTTAGTCTTTTAAGTTAGGCATAATAATGAATCAAAAGGCCAGAAAGCGATACAACACTTCCTTATTAATTCCATGCAAAGAGACATTTTCCCAATGTAAATTCTAAGTTAGTCTTTTAAGTTAGGAATAATAATAAATCAGGCCAGAAAGCGATACAACACTTCCTTATTAATTCCATGCAAAGAGACATTTCTAACAAATTCTAAGTTAGTTTTAAGTTAGGCATAACAATGAATCAGCTGCAGCGATATACAACACTTCCTTATTAATCTATGCAGCAGACATTTTCCCAATGTAAATCAGTTAGTCTTTTAAGTTAGGCATAATAATGAATCAGGCCAGAAAGCGATACAATACTTCCTTATTAATTCCATGCAAAGAGACATTTTCCCCAATGTAAAATTTTAAGTTAGTCTTTTAAGTTAGGAATACAATAATCAGTCAGAAAGCGATATAACACTTCCTTATTAATTCCATGCAAAGAAACAATTTCCCCAATGTAAACTCTGTTAGTCTTTTAAGTTGTAATTATGTTAAACAAAATAGAAATCGATACAACACTTCCTTATTAATTCCGTGAGACATTTTTCAATGTAAATACTAAAGTTAAATTCTTTAAATAGGCATAACAACAATCGTTGGTATGACAATAACACTTCATTAATTCCATGCAAAATAGTCGATTTCCCACAAATTTCTATACTTACTGCAACAATGAACGACATAGGCCAAGCAACATCTTTATTAATTCAATGCAAAGACATTTTTCGTTGTAAATCTCCTGAAATATCTTTAAATTAGGCATAATAATAACTGTTAGTGGCGATGCAACATTTTAATAATTGCTCCATGCAAAGAGACATTTTCCTAACAAACTCTAAGTTAGTCTTTTGCCAGGCATAATAACGAATCAGGCCATGCTATACAACACTTCCTTATTAATTCCATGCAAAGAGACATTTTCCCAATGTAAACTCTAAGTTAGGCTTTTAACTTAGGCATAATAATAACCTAGGCCAGAAAGCGATACAACACTCTTATTAATTCCATGCAAAGAGACATTTTCCCAATGTAAACTCTAAGTTAGTTCCTTTAAGTTAGGCAATAATAATGAATCACTAGCTAGAAAGCGATACAACACTTCCTTATTAATTCCATGCAAAGAGACATTTTCCCCAATGTAAACTCTAAGTTAGTCTTTTAAGTTAGGAATAATAAATCAGGCCAGAAAGCGATACAACACTTCCTTATTAATTCCATGCAAAGAGACATTTTCCCAATGTAAACTCTAAGTTAGTCTTTGGTTAGGAATAATAATAAATCAGGCCAGAAAGCGATACAACACTTCCTTATTAATTCCATGCAGAGACATTTTCCCCAATGTAAACTCTAAGTTAGTCTTTTAAGTTAGGCATAATAATGAATCTGTGGCTAGAAAGGATACAACACTTCCTTATTAATTCCATGCAAAGAGACATTTTCCCCAATGTAAACTGTAAGTTAGTCTTTTAAGTTAGAATAATAATAAATCAGCCAGGAAAGCGATACAACACTTCCTTATTAATTCCATGCAAAGAGACATTTTCCCAATTTCTGTAATTTAAGTCAGTTCCTTTTTTAAGTTAGAACAATAATAAACTGCGCTTTGCAAAGCGACACAACACTTCCTTATTAATTCCATGCAAAGAGACATTTTCCAATGTAAACTCTAAGTTAGTTCCTTTAAGTAGGGAATAATAATGAATCAGGCCAGAAAGCGATAAGCAACACTTCCTTATTAATTCCATGCAAAGAGACATTTTCCCTAATGTAAACTCTAAGTTAGTCTTTTAAGTTAGGCATAATAATGAATCAGGCCAGAAAGCGATACAACACTTCCTTATTAATTCCATGCAAAGAGACATTTTCCCCAATGTAAACTCTAAGTTAGTCTTTTAACTTAGGAATAATAATAAATCAGGGGCCAGAAAGGAAGTTGGCCGACACTTCCTTATTAATTCCATGCAAAGAGACATTTTCCCCATTGTAAACTCTAAGGTCTTTAAGCATAGGGAATAATAATGAATCAGGCCAGAAAGCGATACAACACTTCCTTATTAATTCCATGCAAAGAGACATTTTCCCCAATGTAAAACTCCCCTAAGTTAGTCTTTAAAGTTAGGAATAATAATAAATCAGCTGTGAAAGCGATACAACACTTCCTTATTAATTCCATGCAAAGTGACATTTTCTCCCCATTGTAAACTCTAAGTTAGTCTTTTAAGTTAGGAATAATAATAAATCAGGGCCAGAAACCGATACAACACTTCCTTATTAATTCCATGCAAAGAGACATTATCCCCCATGTAACTCTAAGTTAGTCTTTTAAGTTAGGAATAATAATAAATCAGCCAGAAAGCGATACAACACTTTATTAATTCCATGCAAAGAGTACATTTTCCCAATGTAAATTCTAAGTTAGTCTTTTAAGTTAGGCATAATAATGAATCAGGCCAGAAAGCGATACAACACTCTTATTAATTCCATGCAAAGAGACATTTCAATGTAAACTCTAAGTTAGTCTTTTGATTTAGGAATAATAATAACTCGCATTGCAGCGACAACACTTCCTTATTAGTTCAAGCAAAGAGACATTTTCCCAATGTAAACTCTAAGTTAGTCTTTTGGGTTAGGAATAATAATAAATCAGGCCAGAAAGCGATACAACACTTCCTTATTAATTCCATGCAAAAGAGACATTTCAATGTAAATTCTAAGTTAGTCTTTTAAGTTAGGCATAATAATGAATCAGGCCAGAAAGCGATACAACACTTCCTTATTAATTCCATGCAAAGAGACATTTTCCCCAATGTAAACTCTAAGTTAGTCTTTAAGTTAGGAATAATAATGAATCAGCCAGAAAAGTTGTTACTAAATACTCCTTATTAATTCCATGCAAAGAGACATTTTCCAATGTAAACTCTAAGTTAGTCTTTAAAGTTAGGAATAATAATAAAATCAGGCCAGAAAGCGACAGTAACACCTCCCTTATTAATTCCATGCAAAGAGACATTTCATTGTAAACTCTGTTAGTCTTTTAAGTTAGCATACTAATAAATCAGGCCAGAAAGCGATACAACACTTCCTTATTAATTCCATGCAAAGAGACATTTTCCCCAATGTAAACACCAAGTTAGTCTTTAAGTTAGGAATAATAATAAATCAGGCCAGAAAGCGATACAACACTTCCTTATTAATTCCATGCAAAGAGACTTTTT
>JBBBDQ010027594.1:0-13011 GCA_037127315.1 Ascarosepion bandense | reverse complement strand
ATCCGCTTTAATGATACATTATTCCAGTATAGAATCATACGCTTTTAATGATACATTATTCCAGTATAGAATCATAGGCTTTTAATGATACATTATTCCAGTATAGAATCATACGCTTTTAATGATGCATTATTCCAGTATAGAATCATACGCTTTTAATGATACATTATTCGAGTATAGAATCTGCTACGCTTTTAATGATACATTATTCCAGTATAGAATCATACGCTTTTAATGATACATTATTCGAGTATAGAATCATACGCTTTTAATGATACATTATTCCAGTATAGAATCATACGCTTTTAATGATACATTATTCGAGTATAGAATCATACGCTTTTAATGATACATTATTCCAGTATAGAATCATACGCTTTTAATGATGTACATTATTCGAGTATAGAATCATACGCTTTTAATGATACATTATTCCAGTATAGAATCATACGCTTTAATGATACATTATTCGAGTATAGAATCATACGCTATTAATGATACATTATTCGAGTATAGAATCATACGCTTTTAATGACACATTTACTATTCCAGTATAGTCCATATACGCTTTTAATGATACATTATTCGAGTATAGAATCATACGCTTTTAATGATACATTATTCCAGTATAGAATCATACGCTTTTAATGATACATTATTCGAGTATAGAATCATACGCTTTTAATGATACATTATTCGAGTACAGAATCATACGCTTTTAATGATACATTATTCCAGTATAGAATCATACGCTTTTAATGATACATTATTCGAGTATAAATCATACGCTTTTAATGATATATTATTCCAGTATAGAATCATACGCTTTTAATGATACATTATTCGAGTATAGAATCATACGCTTTTAATGATACATTAATCTAGTATAGAATCATACGCTTTTAATGATACATTATTCGAGTCTAGAATCATACGCTTTTAATGATACATTATTCCAGTATAGAATCATACGCTTTTAATGATACATTATTCGAGTATATCCTATACGCTTTTAATGATACATTATTCGAGTATAGAATCATACGCTTTTAATGATACATTATTCCAGTATAGAATCATACGCTTTTTATGATACATTATTCCAGTATAGAATCATACGCTTTTAATGATACATATTCCAGTATAGAATCATACGCTTTTAATGATACATTATTCCAGTATAATCATACGCTTTTAATGATATATTATTCCAGTATAGAATCATACGCTTTTAATGATACATTATTCGAGTATAGAATCATACGCTTTTAATGATACATTATTCCAGTATAGAATCATACGCTTTAATGATACATTATTCGAGTATAGAATCATACGCTTTTAATGATACATTATTCCAGTATAGAATCATACGCTTTTAATACATTATTCGAGTATAGAATCATACGCTTTTAATGATACATTATTCCAGTATAGAATCATACGCTTTTAATGATACATTATTCCAGTATAGAATCATACGCTTTTAATGATACATTATTCCAGTATAGAATCATACGCTTTTAATGATACATTATTCCAGTATAGAATCATACGCTTTTAATGATACATTATTCGAGTATAGAATCATACGCTTTTAATGATTCATTATTCGAGTATAGAATCATACGCTTTAATGATACATTATTCGAGTATAGAATCATACGCTTTAATGATACATTATCTAGCATAGAATCATACGCTTTAATGATACATTATTCGAGTATAGAATCATACGCTTTTAATGATACATTATTCCAGTATAGAATCATACGCTTTAATGATACATTATTCGAGTATAGAATCATACGCTTTTAATGATTCATTATCTAGTAGAATCATACGCTTTTAATGATACATTATTCCAGTATAGAATCATACGCTTTTAATGATACATTATTCGAGTATAGAATCATACGCTTTTAAAGATGCATTATTCCAGTATAGAATCATACGCTTTTAATGATACATTATTCGAGTATAGAATCATACGCTTTTAATGATACATTATTCCAGTATAGAATCATACGCTTTTAATGATACATTATTCCAGTAAATCATACGCTTTTAATGATACATTATTCCAGTATATAGAATCATACGCTTTTAATGATACATTATTCCAGTATAGAATCATACGCTTTAATGATATTATTATCGAGTATAGAATCATACGCTTTTAATGATACATTATTCCAGTATAGAATCATACGCTTTTAATGATACATTATTCGAGTATAGAATCATACGCTTTTAATGATACATTATTCCAGTATAGAATCATAGGCTTTTAATGATACATTATTCCAGTATATAGAATCATGCGCTTTTAATGATACATTATTCGAGTATAGAATCATGCGCTTTAGTGATACATTATTCCAGTATAGAATCATACGCTTTTAATGATACATTATTCGAGTATAGAATCATACGCTTTTAATGATACATTATTCGAGTATAGAATCATACGCTTTTAATGATACATTATTCGAGTATAGAATCATACGCTTTAATGATACATTATTCCAGTATAGAATCATACGCTTTTAATGATACATTATTCGAGTATAGAATCATACGCTTTTAATGATATATTATTCCAGTATAGAATCATACGCTTTTAATACATTATTCGAGTATAGAATCATACGCTTTTAATGATACATTATTCCAGTATAGAATCATACGCTTTTAATGATACATTATTCGAGTATAGAATCATACGCTTTTAATGATACATTATTCCAGTATAGAATCATACGCTTTTTAATGATACATTATTCCAGTATAGAATCATACGCTTTTAATGATACATTATTCGAGTATAGAATCATACGCTTTTAATGATACATTATTCCAGTATAGAATCATACGCTTTTAATGATACATTATTCCAGTATAGAATCATACGCTTTTAATGATACATTATTCCAGTATAGAATCATACGCTTTTAATGATACATTATTCGAGTATAGAATCATACGCTTTTAATAATTCATTATTCGAGTATAGAATCATACGCTTTTAATGATACATTATTCGAGTATAGAATCATACGCTTTTAATGATACATTATCTTGTGCATAGAATCATACGCTTTTAATGATACATTATTCGAGTATAGAATCATACGCTTTTAATGACATTATTCCAGTATAGAATCATACGCTTTTAATGATACATTATTCGAGTATAGAATCATACGCTTTAATGATACATTATTCCAGTATAGAATCATATTTTTAATGATACATTATTCCAGTATAGAATCATACGCTTTTAATGATACATTATTCGAGTATATGGAATCATACGCTTTTAAAGGATACATTATTCCAGTATAGAATCATACGCTTTTAATGATACATTATTCCAGTATAGAATCATACGCTTTAATGATACATTATTCCAGTCTAGAATCATACGCTTTTAGCTGATACATTATTCCAGTATAGAATCATACGCTTTAATGATACATTATTCGAGTATAGAATCATACGCTTTTAATGATACATTATTCCAGTATAGAATCATACGCTTTTAATGATACATTATTCGAGTGAATCATACGCTTTTAATGATACATTATTCCAGTATAGAATCATACGCTTTTTAATGATACATTATTCCAGTATAGAATCATACGCTTTTAATGATACATTATTCCAGTATAGAATCATACGCTTTTAATGATACATTATTCCAGTATAGAATCATACGCTTTTAATGATACATTATTCGAGTATAGAATCATAGCTTTTAATGATACATTATCTGTATAGAATCATACGCTTTTAATGATACATTATTCGAGTATATAGAATCATACGCTTTTAATGATACATTATTCCAGTATAGAATCATAGCTTTAATGATACATTATTCCAGTATAGAATCATACGCTTTTAATGATACATTATTCCAGTATAGAATCATACGCTTCTTAGCTTGTGATACATTATTCGAGTATAGAATCATACGCTTTTAATGATACATTATTCCAGTATAGAATCATACGCTTTTAATGATACATTATTCGAGTATAGAATCATACGCTTTTAATGATACATTATTCCAGTATAGAATCATACGCTTTTAATGATACATTATTCCAGTATAGAATCATACGCTTTTAATGATACATTATTCCAGTATGGAATCATACGCTTTTAATGATACATTATTCCAGTCTAGAATCATACGCTTTTAATGATACATTATTCGGTAGAATCATACGCTTTTAATGATACATTATTCCAGTATAGAATCATACGCTTTTAATGATACATTATTCGAGTATAGAATCATACGCTTTTAATGATACATTATTCCAGTATAGAATCATACGCTTTTTAATGATACATTATTCGAGTATAGAATCATACGCTTTTAATGATACATTATTCCAGTATAGAATCATACGCTTTTAATGATACATTCCAGTATCGAATCATACGCTTTTAATGATACATTATTCGAGTATAGAATCATACGCTTTAATGATACATTATTCGAGTATAGAATCATACGCTTTTAATGATACATTATTCGAGTATAGAATCATACGCTTTTAATGATACATTATTCCAGTATAGAATCATACGCTTTTAATGGATACATTATTCCAGTATAGAATCATACGCTTTTAATGATACATTATTCGAGTATAATCATACTTAATGATACATTATTCCAGTATAGAATCATACGCTTTTAATGATACAATATTCGAGTATAGAATCATACGCTTTTAATGATACATTATTCCAGTATAGAATCATACGCTTTTAATGATACATTATTCGGAGTATAGAATCATACGCTTTTAATGATACATTATTCCAGTATAAATCATACGTTTAATGATACATTATTCGAGTATAGAATCATACGCTTTTAATGATACATTATTCCAGTAGAGAATCATACGCTTTTAATGATACATTATTCCAGTATAGAATCATACGCTTTTAATGATACATTATTCCAGTATAGAATCATACGCTTTTAATGATACATTATTCCAGTATAGAATCATACGCTTTTAATGATACATTATTCCAGTATAGAATCATACGCTTAATGATACATTATTCCAGTATAGAATCATACGCTTTTAATGATACATTATTCCAGTATAGAATCATACGCTTTTAATGATACATTATTCGAGTATAGAATCATACGCTTTTAATGATACATTATTCGAGTATAGAATCATACGCTTTTAATGATACATTATTCAGTATAGAATCATACGCTTTTTATGATACATTATTCCAGTATTAGAATCATACGCTTTAATGATACATTATTCCAGTATAGAATCATACGCTTTTAATGATACATTATTCCAGTATAGAATCATACGCTTTTAATGATATATTATTCCCAGTATAGAATATACGCTTTTAATGATACATTATTCGAGTATAGAATCATACGCTTTAATGATAATATTCCAGTATAGAATCATACGCTTTTAATGATACATTATTCGGAGTATAGAATCAAGTACGGCTTTTAATGATACATTATTCCAGTATAGAATCATACGCTTTTTTAGCCGATACATTATTCGAGTATAGAATCATACGCTTTTAATGATACATTATTCCAGTATAGAATCATACGCTTTAATGATACATTATTCCAGTATAGAATCATACGCTTTTAATGATACATTATTCCAGTATAGAATCATACGCTTTTAATGATACATTATTCCAGTATAGAATCATACGCTTTTAATGATACATTATTCGAGTATAGAATCATACGCTTTTAATGATTCATTATTCGAGTATAGAATCATACGCTTTTAATGATACATTATTCGAGTATAGAATCATACGCTTTTAATGATACATTATTCCAGTATAGAATCATACGCTTTTAATGATACATTATTCGAGTATAGAATCATACGCTTTTAATGATACATTATCTTGTGCATAGAATCATACGCTTTTAATGATACATTATTCGAGTATAGAATATACGCTTTTAATGATTCATTATTCCAGTATAGAATCATACGCTTTTAATGATACATTATTCCAGTATAGAATCATACGCTTTTAATGATACATTATTCGAGTATAGAATCATACGCTTTTGATGCATTATTCCAGTATAGAATCATACGCTTTTAATGATACATTATTCGAGTATAGAATCATACGCTTTTAATGATACATTATTCCAGTATAGAATCATACGCTTTTAATGATACATTATTCCAGTATAGAATCATACGCTTTTAATGATACATTATTCCAGTATAGAATCATACGCTTTTAATGATACATTATTCCAGTAGAATCATACGCTTTAATATACATTATTCGAGTATGAATCACGCTTTTAATGATACATTATTCCAGTATAGAATCATACGCTTTAATGATACATTATTCGAGTATAGAATCATACGCTTTAATGATACATTATTCCAGTATAGAATCATAGGCTTTTAATGATACATTATTCCAGTATAGAATCATGCGCTTTTAATGGATACATTATTCGAGTATAGAATCATGCGCTTTTAGTGATACATTATTCCAGTATAGAATCATATGCTTTTAGTAATGATACATTATCGAGTATAGAATCATACGCTTTTAATGATACATTATTCGAGTATAGAATCATACGCTTTTAATGATACATTATTCGAGTATAGAATCATACGCTTTTAATGATACATTATTCCAGTATAGAATCACGCTTTTAATGATACATTATTCGAGTATAGAATCATACGCTTTTAATGATATATTATTCCAGTATAGAATCATACGCTTTAATGATACATTATCTGAGTATGTTGAATCATACGCTTTTAATGATACATTATTCCAGTATAGAATCATACGCTTTTAATGATACATTATTCATATAGAATCATACGCTTTTAATGATACATTATTCCAGTATAGAATCATACGCTTTTAATGATACATTATTCCAGTATAGAATCATACGCTTTTAATGATACATTATTCGAGTATAGAATCATACGCTTTTAATGATACATTATTCCAGTATAGAATCATACGCTTTAATGATACATTATTCCAGTATAGAATCATACGCTTTTAATGATACATTATTCCAGTATAGAATCATACGCTTTTAATGATAATATTCGAGTATAGAATCATACGCTTTTAATAATTCATTATTCGAGTATAGAATCATACGCTTTTAATGATACATTATTCGAGTATAGAATCATACGCTTTTAATGATACATTATTCCAGTATAGAATCATACGCTTTTAATGATACATTATTCGAGTATAGAATCATACGCTTTTAATGATACATTATTCCAGTATAGAATCATACGCTTTTAATGATACATTATTCGAGAAAGAATCATACGCTTTTAATGATACATTATTCCAGTATAGAATCATACGCTTAATGATACATTATTCCAGTATAGAATCATACGCTTTTAATGATACATTATTCGAGTATAGAATCATACGCTTTTAATGATACATTATTCCAGTATAGAATCATACGCTTTTAATGATACATTATTCCAGTATAGAATCATACGCTTTTAATGATACATTATTCCAGTCTAGAATCATACGCTTTTAATGATACATTATTCCAGTATAGAATCATACGCTTTTAATGATACATTATTCGAGTATAGAATCATACGCTTTTAATGATACATTATTCCAGTATAGAATCATACGCTTTTAATGATACATTATCGAGTGTAGAATCATACGCTTTTAATGATACATTGTTCCAGCAGAATCATACGCTTTTAATGATACATTATTCCAGTATAGAATCATACGCTTTTAATGATACATTATTCCAGTATAGAATCATACGCTTTTAATGATACATTATTCCAGTATAGCTACATTATTCGAGTATAGAATCATAGCTTTTAATGATACATTATTCCAGTATAGAATCATACGCTTTTAATGATACATTATTCGAGTATAGAATCATACGCTTTTAATGATACATTATTCCAGTATAGAATCATACGCTTGTAATGATACATTATTCCAGTATAGAATCATACGCTTTTAATGATACATTATTCCAGTATAGAATCATACGCTTTTAATACGATACATTATTCGAGTATAGACCATACGCTTTTAATGATACATTAATATAGAATCATACGCTTTTAATGATACATTAATTCGAGTATAGAATCATACGCTTTTAATGATACATTATTCCAGTATAGAATCATACGCTTTAATGATACATTATTCCAGTATAGAATCATACGCTTTTAATGATACATTATTCCAGTATAGAATCATACGCTTTTAATGATACATATTCCATACATTATTCGAGTATAGAATCATTCAGTATAGAATCATACGCTTTTAATGATACATTATTCGAGTATAGAATCATACGCTTTAATGATACATTATTCCAGTATAGAATCATACGCTTTTAATGATACATTATTCGAAAGTATAGAATCATACGCTTTTAATGATACATTATCTTAATCATACGCTTTTAATGATACATTATTCCAGTAATGAATCATACGCTTTCTATACATTATTCGAGTATAGAATCATACGCTTTAATGATACATTTATTCGAGTATAGAATCATACGCTTTTAATGATATTATTCGAGTGAGAATCACATACGCTTTTAATGATACATTATTCCAGTATAGAATCATACGCTTTTAATGATACATTATTCCAGTATAGAATCATACGTTTTTAATGATACATTATTCGAGTATAGAATCATACGCTTTTAATGATACATTATTCCAGTATAGAATTCATATTGGGCTTTTAATGATACATTATTCGAGTATAGAATCATACGCTTTTAATGATACATTATTCCAGTATAGAACTACGCTTTTAATGATACATTATTCGAGTATAGAATCATACGCTTTTAATGATACATTATTCCAGTATAGAATCATACGCTTTTAATGATACATTATTCGAGTATAGAATCATACGCTTTTAATGATACATTATTCCAGTAGAGAATCATACGCTTTTAATGATACATTATTCCAGTATAGAATCATACGCTTTTAATGATACATTATTCCAGTATAGAATCATACGCTTTTAATGATACATTATTCCAGTATAGAATCATACGCTTTTAATGATACATTATTCCAGTATAGAATCATACGCTTTTAATGATACATTATTCCAGTATAGAATCATACGCTTTTAATGATACATTATTCCAGTATAGAATCATACGCTTTTAATGATACATTATTCAGCAGATCCATACGCTTTTAATGATACGTTATTCCAGTAGAGAATCATGCTTTTAATGATACATTATTCCAGTATAGAATCATACGCTTTTAATGATACGTTATTCAGTATAGAATCATACGTTTTATATGATACATTATTCCAGTATAGAATCATACGCTTTTAATGATACATTATTCAGTATAGAATCATACGCTTTTAATGATACATTATTCCAGTATAGAATCATACGCTTTATTGATACATTATTCCAGTATAGAATCATACGCTTTTAATGATACATTATTCGAGTATATGAATCATACGCTTTTAATGATACATTATTCGAGTATAGAATCATACGCTTTTAATGATACATTATTCGAGTGTAGAATCATACGCTTTTAATGATATAATATTGGAGTATAGAATCATGCTTTTAATGATACATTATTCGAGTATAGAACTATATTTTTAATGATACATTATTCGAGTATAGAATCATACGCTAATGATACATTATTCGAGTATAGAATCATACGCTTTTAATGATACATTATTCGAGTATAGAATCATACGCTTTTAATGATACATTATTCCAGTATAGAATCACGCTTTTAATGGATACATTATTCCAGTAGTGAATCATACGCTTTTAATGATACATTATTCGAGTATAGAATCATACGCTTTTAATGATACATTATTCCAGTATAGAATCATACGGTTTTAATGATACATTATTCGAGTTTAGAATAATACGCTTTAATGATACATTATTCGAGTATAGAATCATACGCTTTTAATGATACATTATTGCAGCATAGAAAATCATACGCTTTTAATGATACATGAGTATAGAATCATACGCTTTTAGCCGATACATTATCGAGTAGAATCATACGCTTTTAATGATACATTATTCGAGTATAGAATCATACGCTTTTAATGATACATTATTCGAGTATAGAATCATACGCTTTTAATGATACATTATTCGAGTATAGAATCATACGCTTTTAACATACATTATTCGAGTATAGAATCATACGCATTTAATGATATCTCGAGTATAGAATCATACGCTTTTAATGATACATTATTCGAGTATAGAATCATACGCTTTTAATGATACATTATCTGGAGTATAGAATCATACGCTTTTAATGATACATTATTCCAGTATAGAATCACGCTTTTAATGATACATTATTCGAGTATAGAATCATGTTTTTAATGATACATTATTCCAGTATAGAATCGTACGCTTTTAATGATACATTATTCAGTATAGAATCATACGCTTTTAATGATACATTATTCCAGTATAGAATCATACGCTTTAATGATACATTATTCCAGTATAGAATACATACGTAAAGCTTTTAATGATACATTATTCGAGAATCATACGCTTTTAATGATACATTATTCCAGTATATAGGAATCATACGCTTTTAATGATACATTATTCTGAGTATAGAATCATAGCTTTTAATGATACATTATTCCAGTATAGAATCATACGCTTTTAATGATACATTATTCCAGTATATAGAATCATACGCTTTTAATGATACATTATTCCAGTAGAGAATCATACGCTTTTGTTTATACATATTCCAGTATAGAATCATACGCTTTTAGCTGATACATTATTCCAGTATAGAATCATACGCTTTTAATGATACATTATTCCAGTATAGAATCATACGCTTTTAATGATACATTATTCCAGTGTGGAATCATACGCTTTTAATGATACATTATTCCAGTATAGAATCATACGCTTTTAATGATACATTATTCGAGTATAGAATCATGCTGCTTTTAATACATTTATCTCATATAGAATCATACGCTTTTAATGATACATTATTCGAGGTATAGAATCATACGCTTTTAATGATACATTATTCGAGTATAGAATCATACGCTTTTAATGATACATTATTCCAGTATAGAATCATACGCTTTTAATGATACATTATTCGAGTATAGAATCATACGCTTTTAATGATACATTATTCCAGTATAGAATCATACGCTTTTAATGATACATTATTCGAGTATAGAATCATACGCTTTTAATGATACATTATTCCAGTATAGAATCATACGCTTTTAATGATACATTATTCGAGTATAGAATCATACGCTTTTAATGATACATTATTCCAGTATAGAATCATACGCTTTTAATGATACATTATTCCAGTATAGAATCATACGATACATTATTCGAGTATATAAGTAGAATCATACGCTTTTAATGATACATTATTCCAGTATATAGAATCATACGCTTTTAATGATACATTATTCGAGTATAGAATCATACGCTTTGCATTGATACATTATTCCAGTATAGAATCATACGCTTTTAATGTAGATACATTATTCCAGTATAGAATCATACGCTTTTAATGATACATTATTCGAGTATAGAATCATACGCTTTTAATGATACATTATTCCAGTATAGAATCATACGCTTTTAATGATACATTATTCCAGTATAGAATCATACGCTTTTAATGATACATTCCAGTATAGAATCATACGCTTTTAATGATACATTATTTAATGTTTTCAATGATACATTATTCCAGTAAAGAATCATACGCTTTTAATGATACATTATTCGAGTATAGAATCATACGCTTTTAATGATACATTATTCCAGTATAGAATCATACGCTTAATGATACATTATTCGAGTATAGAATCATACGCTTTTAATGATACATTATTCCAGTATAGAATCATACGCTTTTAATGATACATTATTCCAGTATAGAATCATACGCTTTTAATGATACACGAGTATAGAATCATACGCTTTTAATGATACATTATTCGAGTATGGAATCATACGCTTTTAATGATACATTATTCGAGTATAGAATCATACTTTTAATGATACATTATTGATAAAGAATCATACGCTTTTAATGATACATTATTCGAGTATAGAATCATACGCTTTTAATGATACATTATTCGAGTATGGAATCATACGCTTTCAATCTGTTATTAGATATAGAATCATACGCTTTTAATGATACTTTATTCAATTTTAGAATCATACGCTTTTAATGATACATTATTCGGGTATACAGAATCATACGCTTTTAATGATACATTATTCGAGTATAGAATCATACGCTTTTAATGATGTGTATTCAGTATAGAATCATACGCTTTTAATGATACATTATTCCAATATAGAATCATACGCTTTAAATGATACATGTTCAAGTATGAATCATACGCTTTTAATGATACATTGTTGATGTAGAATCATGTTTTTTAATGATACATTATTCGAGTATAGAATCATACGCTTTTAATGATACATTATTCCAGTATAGAATCATATGCAACTTTCAGCGATACATTGTTCAGTAGAATCATACGCTTTTAATGATACGTGTTTAATTGTAGAATCATACGCTTTTAATGATACGCTGTTCCAGTATAGAATCATACTTTTAGTATTATTCGAGTATAGAATCATGCCTTTCAATGATACCATTATTCCAGTATAGAATCATACGCTTTTAATGATACATTATTCCAGTATAGAATCATACGCTTTTAATGATACATTATTCGAGTATAGAATCATACGCTTTTAATGATACATTGATAAGTATAGAATCATACTTTTAAAATGATATTGTTAGATACCAGTCGCGGCACCAATAATCCCCAATTATTAATTATGAATCATGC
>JBBBDQ010027593.1:0-2500 GCA_037127315.1 Ascarosepion bandense | reverse complement strand
ACTGGGATAGATAGATAGATAGATAGATAGATAGATAGATAGATAGATAGATAGATAGATATCAACAGACTGGGATAGATAGATAGATAGATAGATAGATAGATAGATAGATAGATAGATAGATAGATATGAACAGACTGGGATAGATAGATATCAACAGACTGGGATAGATAGATAGATAGATAGATAGATAGATAGATAGATAGATAGATAGATATCAACAGACTGGGATAGATAGATATCAACAGACTGGGATAGATAGATAGATAGATAGATAGATAGATAGATAGATAGATAGATAGATATCAACAGACTGGGATAGATAGATAGATAGATAGATAGATAGATAGATAGATAGATAGATAGATAGATAGATATCAACAGACTGGGATAGATAGATAGATAGATAGATAGATAGATAGATAGATAGATAGATATCAACAGACTGGGATAGATAGATAGATAGATAGATAGATAGATAGATAGATAGATAGATATCAACAGACTAGGATAGATAGATAGATAGATAGATAGATAGATAGATAGATAGATAGATAGATAATGAACAGACTGGGATAGATAGATAGATAGATAGATAGATAGATAGATAGATAGATAGATAGATAGATATCAACAGACTGGGATAGATAGATAGATAGATAGATAGATAGATAGATAGATAGATAGATAGATAGATAGATAGATAGATATCAACAGACTGGGATAGATAGATATCAACAGACTGGGATAGATAGATAGATAGATAGATAGATAGATAGATAGATAGATAGATAGATAGATAGATAGATAGATAGATAGATAGATAGATAGATAGATAGATAGATAGATAGATAGATAGATAGATATCAACAGACTGGGATAGATAGATATCAACAGACTGGGATAGATAGATAGATAGATAGATAGATAGATAGATAGATAGATAGATAGATATCAACAGACTGGGATAGATAGATAGATAGATAGATAGATAGATAGATAGATAGATAGATAGATAGATAGATAGATAGATAGATATCAACAGACTGGGATAGATAGATAGATAGATAGATAGATAGATAGATAGATAGATATCAACAGACTGGGATAGATAGATAGATAGATAGATAGATAGATAGATAGATAGATAGATAGATAATGAAACAGACTGGGATAGATAGATAGATAGATAGATAGATAGATAGATATCAAATAGACTGGGATAGATAGATAGATAGATAGATAGATAGATAGATAGATAGATAGATATCAACAGACTGGGATAGATAGATAGATAGATAGATAGATAGATAGATAGATAGATAGATAGATAGATAGATAGATAGATAGATTGAATAGACTGGGATAGATAGATAGATAGATAGATAGATAGATAGATAGATAGATAGATAGATAGATATCAACAGACTGGGATAGATAGATAGATAGATAGATAGATAGATAGATAGATAGATAGATATCAACAGACTGGGGATAGATAGATAGATAGATAGATAGATAGATAGATAGATAGATAGATAGATAGATAATGAACAGACTGGGATAGATAGATAGATAGATAGATAGATAGATAGATAGATAGATAGATAGATAGATATCAATAGACTGGGATAGATAGATAGATAGATAGATAGATAGATAGATAGATAGATAGATAGATAGATAGATATCAACAGACTGGGATAGATAGATATCAAAATAGACTGAGCAGATAGATAGATAGATAGATAGATAGATAGATAGATAGATAGATAGATAGATATCAACAGACTGGGATAGATAGATATCAACAGACTGGGATAGATAGATAGATAGATAGATAGATAGATAGATAGATAGATAGATAGATATCAACAGACTGGGATAGATAGATAGATAGATAGATAGATAGATAGATAGATATCAACAGACTGGGATAGATAGATAGATAGATAGATAGATAGATAGATAGATAGATAGATATCAACAGACTGGGATAGATAGATAGATAGATAGATAGATAGATAGATAGATAGATAGATAGATATCAACAGACTGGGATAGATAGATAGATAGATAGATAGATAGATAGATAGATAGATAGATATCAACAGACTGGGATAGATAGATAGATAGATAGATAGATAGATAGATAGATAGATAGATAGATAGATAGATATCAACAGACTGGGATAGATAGATAGATAGATAGATAGATAGATAGATAGATATCAACAGACTGGGATAGATAGATAGATAGATAGATAGATAGATAGATAGATAGATAGATAGATAATGAACAGACTGGGATAGATAGATAGATAGATAGATAGATAACGAACAGACTGGGATAGATAGATAGATAGATAGATAGATAGATAGATAGATAGATAGATAGATAGATAGATAGATATCAACAGACTGGGATAGATAGATAGATAGATAGATAGATAGATAGATAGATAGATAGATAGATAGATATCAACAGACTGGGATTGAT
>JBBBDQ010027591.1:0-16267 GCA_037127315.1 Ascarosepion bandense | reverse complement strand
AGCATGATAATTATTATGTACAAGGTCACCTAATATGTATGTCAGAAAATAAGTTAAACGTTATTAAAGAACGCACATTAATTATTATGCATACCAAGGTCACCTAATATGTATATCAGAAAATAAGTTAAACGTTATTAAAGAGCACACATTAATTATATGCATACGCAAGGTCACCTAATATGTATGTCAGAAAATAAGTTAAACGTTATTAAAGAGCACATTAATTATTATGCATATAAAGGTCACCTAATATGTATGTCAGAAAATAAGTTAAACGTTATTAAAGAGCACACATTAATTATTATGCATACCAAAGGTCACCTAATATGTATGTCGGAAAATAAGTTAAACGTTATTAAAACACACATTAATTATTATGCATGCAAAGGTCACCTAATATGTATATCGAAAAATAAGTTAAACGTTATTAAAGAGCACCCATTAATTATTATGCATACCAAAGGTCACCTAATATGTATGTCAGAAAATAAGGAGGATAAACGTTATTAAAGAGCACACATTAATTATTATGCATACCAAAGGTCACCTAATATGTATGTCAGAAAATAAGTTAAACGTTATTAAAGAGCACACATTAATTATTATGTATACCAAAGGTCAATATAATATGTATGTCAGAAAATAAGTTAAACGTTATTAAAGAGCACACATTAATTATTATGTATACCAAAGGTCACCTAATATGTATGTCAGAAAATAAGTTAAACGTTGTTAAAGAGCACACATTAATTATTATGTACTTCCAAAAGTCACCTAATATGTATGTCAGAAAATAAGTTAAACGCATATTAAAGAGCACACATTAATTATTATGCAAGGTCACCTAATATGTATGTCAGAAAATAAAAGTTAAACGTTATTAAAGAGCACACATTAATTATTATGCATACCAAAGGTCACCTAATATGTATGTCAGAAAATAAGTTAAACGTTATTAAAGAGCACACATTAATTATTATGCATACCAAAGGTCGGCTAATGTGTATGTCGAAAATAAGTTAAACGTTATTAAAGAGCACATTAATTATTATGCATACCAAAGGTCAGCTAATATGTATGTCGGAAAATAAGTTAAACGTTATTAAAGAGCACACATTAATTATTATGCATACCAAAGGTCAGCTAATATGTATGTCAGAAAATAAGTTAAACGTTATTAAAGAGCACACATTAATTATTATGTATACCAAAGGTCACCTAATATGTATGTCAGAAAATAAGTTAAACGTTATTAAAGAGCACACATTAATTATTATGCATACGAGGTCACCTAATATGTATGTCAGAAAATAAGTTAAACGTTATTAAAGAGCACACATTAATTATTATGTATACCAAAGGTCACCTAATATGTATGTCAGAAAATAAGTTAAACGTTATTAAAGAGCACACATTAATTATTATGTATACCAAAGTGCCTAATATATGTATGTCAGAAAATAAGTTAAACATTGTTAAAGAGCTTCTACATTAATTATTATGCATACCAAAGGTCAGCTAATATGTATGTCAGAAAATAAGTTAAACGTTATTAAAGAGCACACATTAATTATTATGCATACCAAGGTCACCTAATATGTATGTCAGAAAATAGGTTAAACGTTATTGAGGCACATTAATTATTACTTACATACCAAAGGTCACCTAATATGTATGTCAGAAAATAAGTTAAACGTTATTAAAGAGCACACATTAATTATTATGCATGCAAAGGTCACTAATATGTATGTCGAAAAATAAGTTAAACGTTATTAAAGAGCACACATTAGTTATTATGTATACCAAAGGTCACCTATTATGTATGTCAGAAAATAAGTTAAACGTTATTAAAGAGCACATTAATTATTATGTATACCAAAGGTCACCTAATATGTATGTCAGAAAATAAGTTAAACGTTATTAAAGAGCACACATTAATTATTATGCATACCAAAGGTCAGCTAATATGTATGTCGAAAATAAAGTTAAACGTTATTAAAGAGCACACATTATGTATGCAAAGGTCACCTAATATGTGCTTCAATGAAAATAAGTTAAACGTTATTAAAGAGCACACATTAATTATTATGCATACCAAAGGTCCAGCTAATATGTATGTCAGAAAATAAGTTAAACGTTATTAAGAGCACATTAATTATTATGCATGCCAAAAGGTCACCTAATATGTATGTCAGAAAATAAGTTAAACGTTATTAAAGAGCACATTAATTATTATGCATACCAAAGGTCAATATGTATGTCAGAAAATAAGTTAAACGTTATTAAAGAGCACACATTAATTATTATGTATACCAAAGGTCAGCTAATATGTATAATCGGAAAATAAGTTAAACGTTATTAAAGAACACATTAATTATTATGCATACCAAAGGTCACCCTATTATGTATATTGAAAATAAATTAAACGTTATTAAGAAACACACATTAATTATTATGCATACCAGGTCACCTAATATGTATGTCAGAAAATAAGTTAAACGTTATTAAAGAGCACATTAATTGTAGCCATACCAAGAGTCACCTAATATGTATGTCAGAAAATAAGTTAAACGTTATTAAAGAGCACCCATTAATTATTATGCATACAAAAGTGCACCTAATATGTATGTCAGAAAAGGCAAGTTAAACGTTATTAAAGAGCACACATTAATTATTATGCATACCAAGGATACTAATATGTATGTAATAAACGTTATTAAAGAGCACACATTAATTATTCATATACCAAGGTCACCTAATATGTATGTCAGAAAATAAGTTAAACGCGTTATTAAAGAGCACTTACATTAATTATTATGCATACCAAAGGTCACCTAATATTAACATGTCAGAAAATAAGTTAAACGTTATTAAAGAGCACACATTAATTATTATGCATACCAAAGGTCACCTAATATGTATGTCAAACTCGTTAAAACGTTATTAAGAAGCACCATTAATTATTATGCATACCAAGGTCTACACCTAATATGTGTATGTCAGAAAATAAGTTAAACGGCGTTATTAAAGAGCACACGTAGTGTAAGCCATACAAAAGGTCACCTAATATGTATGTCAGAAAATAAGTTAAACGTTATTAAAACACACATTAATTATTATGCGTACCAAAGATTTCCTAATATGTATGTCAGAAAATAAGTTAAACGTTATTAAAGAGCACACATTAATTATTATGCCTTTCCAAGGTCACCTAATATGTATGTCAGAAAATAGAAGTTAAACGTTATTAAAGAGCACATTAATTATTATGCATACGAGGTCACTAATATGTATGTCAGAAAATAAGTTAAACGTTATTAAAGAGCACACATTAAGAGTATTATGCATACCAAAGGTCACCTAATATGTATGTCAGAAAATAAGTTAAACGTTATTAAAGAGCACACATTAATTATTATGCACCAAGGTCACCTAATATGTATGTCAGAAAATAAGTTAAACGTTATTAAAGTACATTAATTATTATGTATACCAAAGGTCAACTAATATGTATGTCAAATAAGTTAAACGTTATTAAAGAGCACACATTAATTATTATGTATACCAAAGGTCAGCTAATATGTATGTCAGAAAATAAGTTAAACGTTATTAAAGAGCACACATTAATTATTATGTATACCAAGAGTCAGCTAATATGTATGTCAGAAAATAAGTTAAACGTTATTAAAGAGCACACATTAATTATTATGTATACCAAAGGTCAACTAATATGTATGTCAGAAAATAAGTTAAACGTATTAAAGAGCACACATTAATTATTATGTATACCTTCAAAAGGTCAACTAATATGTATGTCGAAAATAAGTTAAACGTTATTAAAGAGCACACATTAGTATTATGTATACCGAGTCAGCTAATATGTATGTCAGAAAATGATTAAAACGTTATTAAAGAGCACACATTAATTATTATGTATACCAAAGTCCGAAAATTCAGCTAATATGTATGTCAGAAAATAAGTTAAACGTTATTAAAGAGCACACATTAATTATTATGTATACCAAAAGGTCACCTAATATGTATGTCAGAAAATAAGTTAAACGTTATTAAAGAGCACACATTAATTATTATGCATACAAAAGGTCACCTAATATGTATGTCAGAAAATAAGTTAAACGTTATTAAAGAGCACACATTAATTATTATGTATACCAAAGGTCAGCTAATATGTATGTCAGAAAATAAGTTAAACGTTATTAAAGAGCACACATTAATTATTATGTATACCAAAGGTACCTAATATGTATGTCAGAAAATAAGTTAAACGTTATTAAAGAGCACACATTAATTATTATGTATACCAAAGGTCAGCTAATATGTATGTCAGAAAATAAGTTAAACGTTATTAAAGAGCACACATTATTATTATGTATACTACAGGTCAAAGCTAATATGTATGTCAGAAAATAGGTTAAACGTTATTAAGAAGCACATTAATTATTATGTATACCAAAGGTCAGCTAATATGTATGTCAGAAAATAAGTTAAACGTTATTAAAGAGCACACATTAATTATTATGTATACACCAAAGGTCACCTAATATGTATGTCCAGAAAATAGGATTAAACGTTATTAAAGAGCACACATTAATTATTATGCATACCAAAGGTCTACTAATATGTATGTCAGAAAATAAGTTAAACGTTATTAAAGAGCACACATTAATTATTATGCATACCAAGGTCACCTAATATGTATGTCAGAAAATAAGTTAAACGTTATTAAAGAGCACACATTAATTATTATGTATACCAAAGGTCAGCTAATATGTATGTCAGAAAATAAGTTAAACGTTATTAAAGAGCACACATTAATTATTATGTATACCAAAGGTCAGCTAATATGTATGTCAGAGAATAAGTTACAACGTTATTAAAGAGCACACATTAATTATTATGCATACCAAAAAGGTCACCTAATATGTATGTCGAAAAATAAGTTAAACGTTATTAAAGAGCACACATTAATTATTATATGCAAGGTCAGCTAATATGTATGTCAGAAAATAAGTTAAACGTTATTAAAGAGCACACATTAATTATTATGCATACCAAAGGTCACCTAATATGTATGTCAGAAAATAAGTTAAACGTTATTAAAGAGCACCCACATTAATTATTATGTATACCAAAGGTCAGCTAATATGTATGTCAGAAAATAAGTTAAACGTTATTAAAGAGCACACATTAATTATTATGTATACCAAAGGTCACCTAATATGTATGTCAGAAAATAAGTTAAACGTTATTAAAGAGCACACATTAATTATTATATGTATACCAAAGGTCAGCTAATATGTATGTCAGAAAATAAGTTAAACGTTATTAAAGAGCACACATTAATTATTATGTATGCAAAAAGGTCACCTAATATGTCAGAAAATAAGTTAAACGTTATTAAAGAGCACACATTAATTATTATGTATACCAAAGATTCAGCTAATATATGTCAGGAAAAAGCAAGTTAAACGTTATTGAAGCACACATTAATTATTATGTATACCAAAAGGTCAGCTAATATGTATGTCAGAAAATAAGTTAAACGTTATTAAAGAGCATTAATTATTATGTATACCAAAGGTCAGCTAATATGTATGTCAGAAAATAAGTTAAACGTTATTAAAGAGCACACATTAATTATTATGCCTTTTAGTCACTATTAATGTATGTCAGAAAATAAGTTAAACGTTATTAAGAGCTTTATTAATTATTATGTATACCAAAGGTCAACTAATATGTATGTCAGAAAATAAGTTAAACGTTATTAAAGAGCACACATTAATTATTATGCATACCAAAAGGTCACCTAATATGTATGTCAGAAAATAAGTTAAACGTTATTAAAGAGCACACATTAATTATTATGTATACCAAAAGGTCAGCTAATATGTATGTCAGAGAAATAAGTTAAACGTTATTAAAGAGCACACATTAATTATTATGTATACCAAAGGTCACCTAATATGTATGTCAGAAAATAAGTTAAACGTTATTAAAGAGCACACATTAATTATTATGTATACCAAGGTCAGCTAATATGTATGTCAGAAAATAAGTTAAACGTTATTAAAGAGCACATTAATTATTATGTATACCAAAGGTCACCTAATATGTATGTCAGAAAATAAGTTAAACGTTATTAAAGAGCACACATTAATTATTATACATACAAGGTCACCTAATATGTATGTCAGAAAATAAGTTAAACGTTATTAAAGAGCACACATTAATTATTATATGTATACCAAAGGTCAACTAATATGTATGTCAAGAAATAAGTTAAACGTTATTAAAGAGCACATTAATTGTGCCATACCGAGTCACCTAATATGTATGTCAGAAAATAAACGTTATTAAAGAGCACACATTAATTATTATGCATACCAAAGGTCACCTAATATGTATGTCAGAAAATAAGTTAAACGTTATTAAAGAGCACACATTAATTATTATGTATGCAAAAGGTCAGCTAATATGTATGTCAGAAAATAAGTTAAGCATTATTAAAAGAGCACACATTAATTATTATGTATACCAAAGGTCACCTAATATGTATGTCGAAAATAAGTTAAACGTTATTAAAACACACATTAATTGTGTATATACCGAGGTCAGCTAATATGTATGTCAGAAAATAAGTTAAACGTTAATTAAAGAGCACACATTAATTATTATGCATACCAAAGGTCACCTAATATGTATGTCAGAAAATAAGTTAAACGTTATTAAAGAGCGCACATTAATTATTATGTATACAAGGTCAGCTAATATGTATGTCAGAAAATAAGTTAAACGTTATTAAAGAGCACACATTAATTATTATGTATACCAAAGGTCACCTAATATGTATATTAGAAAAATAAGTTAAACGTTATTAAAGAGCACACATTAAGTATTATGCATGCAAGGTCACCTAATATGTATGTCAGAAAATAAGTTAAACGTTATTAAAGAGCACACATTAATTATTATGTATACCAAAGGTCAGCTAATATGTATGTCAGAAAATAAATTAAGCATTCCTTAAGAGCACATTAATTATTATGCATGCAAGGTCACCTAATATGTATGTCAGAAAATAAGTTAAACGTTATTAAAGAGCACACATTAATTATTATGTATACCAAAGGTCAGCTAATATGTATGTCAGAAAATAAGTTAAACGTTATTAAAGAGCACACATTAATTATTATGTATACCAAGGTCACCTAATATGTATGTCAGAAAATAAGTTAAACGTTGACACACATTAATTATTATGTATACCAAAGGTCGTAATATGTATGTCAGAAAATAACAAGTTAAACGTTATTAAAGAGCACACATTAATTATTATGTATACCAAAGGTCACCTAATATGTATGTCAGAAAATAAGTTAAACGTTATTAAAGAGCACGCATTAATTATTATGTATACTAAAGGTCATTAATATGTATGTCAGAAAATAAGTTAAACGTTATTAAAGCACACACATTAATTATTATGTATACCAAAGGTCAGCTAATATGTATGTCAGAAAATAAGTTAAACGTTATTAAAGAGCACACATTAATTATTATGTATACCAAAGGTCACCTAATATGTATGTCAGAAAATAAGTTAAACGTTATTAAAGAGCACGTAATTATTATGCATACCAAAGGTCACCTAATATGTATGTCAGAAAATAAGTTAAACGTTATTAAAAAGAGCACACATTAATTGTTATGTATACCAAAGGTCAGCTAATATGTATGTCAGAAAATAAGTTAAACGTTATTAAAGAGCACACATTAATTATTATGTATACGAGGTCAGCTAATATGTATGTCAGAAAATAAGTTAAACGTTGTTAAAAACTATACATTAATTATTATGCAAAGGTCACCTAATATGTATGTCAGAAAATAAGTTAAACGTTATTAAAGAGCACACATTAATTATTATACCTATACAAAGGTCACCTAATATGTATGTCAGAAAATAAGTTAAACGTTATTAAAAAGAGCACACATTAATTATTATGCATACCAAAGGTCACCTAATATGTATGTCAGAAGAAATAAGTTAAACGTTATTAAAACACACATTAATTATTATGCATACTAAAGGTCACCTAATATGTATGTCAGAAAATAAGTTAAACGTTATTAAAGAGCACACATTAATTATTATGCATACCAAGGTCACCTAATATGTATGTCAGAAAATAAAGTTAAACGTTATTAAAATACCACATTAATTATTATGCATACCAAAGGTCACCTAATATGTATGTCAGAGAAAGCAGTTAAACGTTATTAAAGAGCACACATTAATTATTATGCATACCAAAGGTCACCTAATATGTATGTCAGAAAATAAGTTAACGTTATTAAAGAGCACACATTAATTATTATACTTCCAAAGGTCACCTAATATGTATATCCAGAAAATAAGTTAAACGTTATTAAAGAGCACACATTAATTATTATACATGCAAAAGATCACCTAATATGTATGTCAGAAAATAAGTTAAACGTTATTAAAGAGCACACATTATTGTATGCATACCAAGGTCACCTAATATGTATGTCAGAAAATAAGTTAAACGTTATTAAAGAGCACACATTAATTATTATGCATACCAAAGTCCTACTACTTATGTATGTCAGAAAATAAGTTAAACGTTATTAAAGCACACATTAATTCTTATGCATACCAAGGTCACCTAATATACATGTCAGAAAATAAGTTAAACGTTGTTAAAGAGCACATTAAATTATTATGTATACAAAGATCACCTAATATGTATGTCAGAAAATAAGTTAAACGTTATTAAAGAGCACACATTAATTATTATGCATACCAAGGTCACCTAATATGTATATCGAAAATAAGTTAAACGTTATTAAAGAGCACACATTAATTATTATGCATACCAAAGGTCACCTAATATGTATGTCAGAAAACAAGTTAAACGTTATTAAAGAGCACACATCTGGTGTGTATACCAAAGGTCACCTAATATGTATGTCAGAAAATAAGTTAAACGTTATTAAAGAGCACACATTAATTATTATGTATACCAAGGTCAACTAATATGTATGTCAGAAAATAAGTTAAACGTTATTAAGAAACTACACATTAATTATGCATACCAAGGTCACCTAATATATGTATCGAAAAATAAGTTAAACGTTGTTAAAGAGCACATTAATTATTGTACATGCAAAGGTCACCTAATATGTATGTCAGAAAATAAGTTAAACGTTATTAAAGAGCACACATTAATTATTATGCATACCAAAGGTCACCTAATATGTATGTCAGAAAATAAGTTAAACGTTATTAAAAGCACACATTAATTATTATGCATACCAGTGCCTAATATGTATTAAGAAAATAAGTTAAACGTTATTAAGAACACCATTAATTATTATGTATACCGAAAAGGTCAGCTAATATGTATGTCAGAAAATAATTAAACGTTATTAAAGAGCACACGTTAATTATTATGCATGCAAGGTCACCTAATATGTATGTCAGAAAATAAGTTAAACGTTGTTAAAGAGCACACATTAATTATTATGCATACCAAAGGTCATAATATATGTCAGAAAATAAGTTAAACGTTATTAAAGAGCACACATTAGTGTATGCATACTAGGGTCACCTAATATGTATGTCAGAAAATAAGTTAAACGTTATTAAAGAGCACACATTAATTATTATGCATACCGAGTCACCTAATATGTATGTCAGAAAATAAGTTAAACGTTATTAAAGAGCACACATTAATTATTATGTATACCAAAGATCAGCTAATATGTATGTCAGAAAATAAGTTAAACGTTATTAAAGAGCACACATTAATTATTATGCATACCAAAGGTCACCTAATATGTATGTCAGAAAATAAGTTAAACGTTATTAAAGAGCACACATTAATTATTATGCATACCAAAGGTCACCTAATATGTATGTCAGAAAATAAGTTAAACGTTATTAAAGAGCACACATTAATTATTATGCATACCAAAGGTCACCTAATATGTATGTCAGAAAATAAGTTAAACGTTATTAAAGAGCACACATTAATTATTATGTATACCAAAGGTCAGCTAATATATGTCAGAAAATAAGTTAAACGTTATTAAAAGAGCACCCACATTAATTATTATGCATACCGAGTCACCTAATATGTATGTCAGAAAATAAGTTAAACGTTATTAAAGAGCACACATTAATTATTATGTATATAAAGGTCAGCTAATATGTATGTCAGAAAATAAGTTAAACGTTATTAAAGAGCACACATTAATTATTATGCATACCAAAGGTCACCTAATATGTATGTCAGAAAACTGAACAAACGTTATTAAAGAGCACACATTAATTATTATGCATACCGAAGGTCACCTAATATGTATGTCAGAAAATAAGTTAAACGTTATTAAAGAGCACACATTAATTATTATGCATACCAAAGGTCACCTAATATGTATGTCAGAAAATAAAAGTTAAACGTTATTAAAGAGCACACATTAATTATTATGCATACCAAAGGTCACCTAATATGTATGTCAGAAAATAAGTTAAACGTTATTAAAGAGCACACATTAATTATTATACATATGCAAAGGTCAGCAATAATATGTATATTATGAAAATAAGTTAAACGTTATTAAAGAGCACACATTAATTATTATGCATGCCAAAGGTCACTAATATGTATGTCAGAAAATAAGTTAAACGTTATTAAAGAGCACACATTAATTATTATGTATACCAAAGGTCAGCTAATATGTATGTCAGAAAATATGTTAAACGTTATTAAAGAGCACACATTAATTATTATGCATGCAAAGTTCACCTAATATGTATGTCAGAAAATAAGTTAAACGTTATTAAAGAGCACACGTGGTGTATGCATACCAAAGTTACTAATATGTATGTCAGAAAATAAGTTAAACGTTATTAAAGAGCACACATTAATTATTATGCATACCAAAGGTCACCTATTATGTCAGAAAAGCGAGTTAAACGTTATTAAAGAGCACACATTAATTATTATGCATACCAAAAGTCACCTAATATGTATATCAGAAAATAAGTTAAACGTTATTAAAGAGCACACATTAATTATTATGCATACCAAAGGTCACCTAATATGTATGTCAGAAAATAAGTTAAACGTTATTAAAGAGCACACATTAATTGTTAACTGCATACCAAAGGTCACCTAATATGTATGTCAGAAAATAAGTTAAACGTTATTAAAGAGCACACATTAATTATTATGCATACCAAAGGTCACCTAATATGTATGTCAGAAAATAAGTTAAACGTTATTAAAGAGCACACATTAATTATTATGCATACTAAAGGTCACCTAATATGTATGTCAGAAAATAAGTTAAACGTTATTAAAGAGCACACATTAATTATTATGCATACCAAAGGTCACCTAATATGTATGTCAGAAAATAAGTTAAACGTTATTAAAGAGCACACATTAATTATTATGCATACCAAAGGTCACCTAATATGTATGTCAGAAAATAAGTTAAACGTTATTAAAGAGCACACATTAATTATTATGCATACCAAGGTCTACTAATATGTATGTCAAGAAAAATAAGTTAAACGTTATTAAAGAGCACACATTAATTATTATGCATACCAAAGGTCACCTAATATGTATGTCAGAAAATAAGTTAAACGTTATTAAAGAGCACACATTAATTATTATGCATGCGAGTCACCTAATATGTATGTCAGAAAATAAGTTAAACGTTATTAAAGCACTGAAAGTAATTATGTACATACAAAGAAGATTACCTAATATGTATGTCAGAAAATAAGTTAAACGTTATTAAAGAGCACACATTAATTATTGTACATACCAAGGAATTTGCTAATATACTAATGAAGAAAATAAGTTAAACGTTATTAAAGAGCACACATTAATTATTATACATACCAAAGGTCAGCTAATATGTATGTCAGAAAATATATTAAACAATTATTAAAGAGCACACATTAATTATTATGCATACCAAAGGTCACCTAATATGTATGTCAGAAAATAAATTAAACGTTATTAAAGAGCACACAGTAATTATTATGCATACCAAAGATACCTAATATGTATGTCAGAAAATAAGTTAAACGTTATTAAAGAGCACACATTAATTATTGTGCATACAAGGTCACTAATAATGTGTCAGAAAATAAGTTAAACGTTATTAAAGAGCACACATTAATTATTATGCATACCGAGTCACCTAATATGTATGTCAGAAAATAAGTTAGAAACGTTATTAAAGAGCACACATTAATTATTACATGCATACCAAAGGTCACCTAATATGTATGTCAGAAAATAAGTTAAACGTTATTAAAGAGCACACATTAATTATTATGCATACCAAAGGTCACCTAATATGTATGTCAGAAAATAAGTTAAACGTTATTAAAAGGCACACATTTAATTATTATACATACCAAGGTCACCTAATATGTATGGAAAATAAGTTAAACGTTATTAAAGAGCACACATTAATTATTATGCATACCAAAGGTCACCTAATATGTATGTCAGAAAATAAGTTAAACGTTATTAAAGAGCACACATTAATTATTATGCATACCAAAGGTCACCTAATATGTATGTCAGAAAATAAGTTAAACGTTATTAAGGCACATTAATTATTATGCATACCAAAGGTCACCTAATATGTATGTCAGAAAATAAGTTAAACGTTATTAAAGAGCACATTAATTATTATGCATACCAAGGTCACCTAATATGTATGTCGGAAAATAAGTTAGAAAACGTTATTAAAGAGCACACATTAATTATTATGCATACCAAAGGTCACCTAATATGTATGTCAGAAAATAAGTTAAACGTTATTAAAGAGCACACATTAATTATTATGCATACCAAAAGGTCACCTAATATGTATGTCAGAAAATAAGTTAAACGTTATTAAAGCACACATTAATTATTATGCATACCAAGAGTCACCTAATATGTATGTCAGAAAATAAGTTAAACGTTATTAAAGAGCACACATTAATTATTATGTATACCAAGGTCAGCTAATATGTATCAGAAAATAAGTTAAACGTTATTAAAGAGCACACATTAATTATTATGTATACCAAAGGTCAGCTAATATGTATGTCAGAAAATAAGTTAAACGTTATTAAAGAGCACACGGCTAATTATTATGCATATACCAAAGGTCACCTAATATGTATGTCAGAAAATAAGTTAAACGTTATTAAAGAGCACACATTAATTATTATGTATACCAAAGAGTCAGCTAATATTATGTCAGAAAATAAGTTAAACGTTATTAAAGAGCACACATTAATTATTATGTATACCAAAGGTCAGCTAATATGTATGTCAGAAAATAAGTTAAACGTTATTAAAGAAGCACACGTGAAATTGTATGTATACCAAAGGTCAGCTAATATATATGTCAGAAAATAAGTTAAACGTTATTAAAGAGCACACATTAATTATTATGCATACCAAAGGTCACCTAATATGTATATCAGAAAATAAGTTAAACGTTATTAAAAGAGCACACATTAATTATTATGTATACCAAGGTCAGCTAATATGTATGTCAGAAAATAAGTTAAACGTTATTAAAGAGCACACATTAATTATTATATGTACAAGGTCAGCTAATATGTATGTCAGAAAATAAGTTAAACGTTGTTAAAACTACATTAATTATTTTATGTATACCAAAAGGTCAGCTAATATGTATGTCAGAAAATAAGTTAAACGTTATTAAAGAGCACACATTAATTATTATGCATACCAAGGTCACCTAATATGTATGTCAGAAAATAAGTTAAACGTTATTAAGAGGCACACATTCAATTATTATGCATACAGAAAGGTCAGCTAATATGTATGTCAGAAAATAAGTTAAACGTTATTAAAGAGCACACATTAATTATTATGCATACCAAAGGTCACCTAATATGTATGTTCAGAAAATAAGTTAAACCTTATTAAAGAGCACACATTAATTATTATGCATACCAAAAGGTCACCTAATATGTATGTCAGAAAATAAGTTAAACCTTATTAAAGAGCACATTAATTATTATGCATACCAAAGGTCAGCTAATATGTATGTCAGAAAATAAGTTAAACCTTGTTAAAGAGCACACATTAATTATTATGCATACCAAAGGTCACCTAATATGTATGTCAGAAAATAAGTTAAACGTTATTAAAAACATACATTAATTATTATGTATACCAAAGGTCAATGTATGTATGTCAGAAAATAAGTTAAACGTTATTAAAGAGCACACATTAATTATTATGTATACCAAAGATTGACTCATGTGTATGTCAGAAAATAAGTTAAACGTTATTAAATGTTAATTATTATGCATACCCAAGGTCACCTAATATATTATGTCCAAATAGATTAAACGTTATTAAAACACACATTAATTATTATGCATGCCAAAGGTCACCTAATATGTATGTCAGAAAATAAGTTAAAACGTTATTAAAGAGCACACATTATAATTATTGTACTTCAAAAGGTCAGCTATTATATGTCAGAAAATAAGTTAAACCTTATTAAAGAGCACACATTAATTATTATGCATACCAAAGGTCACCTAATATGTATGTCAGAAAATAAGTTAAACGTTATTAAAGAGCACACATTAATTATTATGCATACCAAAGGTCAGCTAATATGTATGTCAGAAAATAAGTTAAACGTTATTAAAGAGCACACATTAATTATTATGCATACCAAAGGTCACCTAATATGTATGTCAGAAAATAAGTTAAACGTTATTAAAGAGCACACATTAATTATTATACCTTGCAAAGGAGTCACCATCTTATGTAAATGATTAAACCTTATTAAAGAACTTTACATTAATTATTATGCATACCAAAGGTCACCTAATATGTATGTCAGAAAATAAGTTAAACGTTATTAAAGAGCACCCATTAATTATTATGTATACCAAAGGTCAGCTAATATGTATGTCAGAAAATAAGTTAAACCTTATTAAAGAGCACACATTAATTATTATGCATACCAAGGTCACCTAATATGTATGTCAGAAAATAAGTTAAACGTTATTAAAGAGCACACATTAATTATTATGCATACCAAAGGTCACCTAATATGTATGTCAGAAAATAAATTAAAACCTTATTAAAGAGCACACATTAATTATTATATGCATACCAAAAGGTCACCTAATATGTATGTCAGAAAATAAGTTAAACGTTGTTAAAGAGCACATTAATTATTATGCATACCAAAGGTCACCTAATATGTATGTTGTCAAAAGAGAAGAAATAAGTTAAACCTTATTAAAGAGCACACAGCTAATTATTATGCATACCAAGGTCACCTAATATGTATGTCAAGAAATAATTCAAACGTTATTAAAGTACATTAATTATTATGCATACCGAGTCACCTAATATGTATGTCAGAAAATGATTAAACGTTATAAAGAGCACACATTAATTATTAACATACAAAGGTCACTAATATATATGTCAGAAAATAAATTAAACCTTATTAAAGAGCACACATTAATTATTATGCACTGCAAAGGTCAGCTAATATGTATGTCGGGAAAATAAGTTAAACCTTGTTAAAGAGCACACATTAATTATTATGTATGCAAAGTGCATAATATGTATGTCAGAAAATAAGTTAAACCTTATTAAAGAGCACATTAATTATTATGTATACCAAAGGTCAGCTAATATGTATGTGTCGAAGAAATAAATTAAACCTTATTAAAGAGCACACATTAATTATTGTACATACTATAAGGTCACTAATATGTATGTCAGAAAACAAGTTAAACGTTATTAAAGAGCACACATTAATTATTATGCATACCAAAGATTACTAATATGTATGTCAGAAAATAAGTTAAACGTTATTAAAGAGCACACATTAATTATTATGCATACAAAAGGTCAGCTAATATGTATGTCAGAAAATAAGTTAAATATTATTAAAGAGCACACATTAATTATTATGCATACAAGGTCACCTAATATATGTATGTCAGAAAATAAGTTAAACGTTATTAAAGAGCACACATTAATTATTATGCATACCAAGGTCAATAATATATGTGTCAGAAAATAAGTTAAACGTTATTAAAGAGCACACATTAATTATTATGCATACAAGTTGCACAATATGTATGTCAGAAAATAAGTTAAGCATTAACAAAGAAAACACA
>JBBBDQ010027588.1:0-45249 GCA_037127315.1 Ascarosepion bandense | reverse complement strand
TCTTTGAGCTTGAGGAGTGGCTTCAAAAGTGCACGCCTTTAGGCATTCCACTCCCTAGCCGCCGTCCTTTGAGTCTATTTCTGCTTGGGGCTTGCCCCCCGGGGAGTCTTTTCCTTTCTGGGCTGGGACGCAGGTAGGAGAGGGGGTGGGAGTGGGGAGAGAGTTTTCCTTGGTAAGTGGGGGTCAGCTTGAAGACCGGGGACTGGGAAAAGGGGAGAGATGTTTGCTGATTTTTTTGAGGGGGAAGACGGGAGGCTGCTTGCCTTTGGCATAAGTGTCTTTTGCCTCTCCGGAGACCCGGGTAGCGAGACGGCTGCATGCGTCTTTCTGTCGCTGTTTCCTGCTCCTCCGCTGCATCTTGGTGCTGTGTTGCTGCTGCTGTTCTTCCTCCTCTCTGTTTCTTTTCAGGAAGAGGCCTTTGGTTGTGCCGAGCTCGACCTCCATCCGCTCCTCCGTCGGGGGTTTTTGCTCTGCCTGCAGGGCGTCCTGCTTGTTGGCGAGGGTGTCGTCGCCTTCTTCCGGGAGGAGCTGCTGTCGACTCCTTTGGCTTGGGAGAGGGCGCCGAGGGGACGCTGGCACTGCTGCTTTGGTGCTGCTTTTCCGCCGACGGTTGGCTCTTGGGTTTGGTTCTCTTGCCAACCGTCTTCCATTCTCCCTCCTTCTGCTCCGCCGGGCCGTTTTTGGTTGTGCCGGTTTTTCCGGCTTTTCTGCTGTAGTAGCGGCGGCGGCGGCGGTCGTCTGCGGAGGTTGGGTCTTGGTGCCGGATTCTTGGTGGGCACTCCTTGGCCACGTGGTTGGAGTCTCCGCACCCAAAGCAGAAGGGTTTCCGCCCCTCCACGACGACGTAGATCCTTCTCCTGCAGTTAATGATGTTGGGGATTTTGGCCAATCCTTTGGCAGAGCTTACCCGTCACTGCAGGATGAAGTCGCCAGTTAAAAAGCCCTGCTTGAGGTGAGCGCCTTTACTGGACCCTGCCGTACTGAGTGAAGAAACTCGACATGGTCTGGTGAGATAACCAAGTAGCACCCGCAGGGTGATCTTGGTTCTGCGCGTGCCCATGTATTCGGTTTCCAGTAGCAGGGTCTTGGTCTGCATGGTGGTGCTGGCCAGTTTTTTGGCCTCGTCGGGGTGCTGAGCAGGACGTCCCACGTGGCGCTGGTGCCTAGCCACCATCTTGCCGTTGATTTTGAGGGCTTTGGATGGCCTCCTCTATGGCGTCCCTGCTGACTCCGATGAGTTTGTGGCTTTTCAGGTCCTTGGTCAGCAGGGAGAGGATCCGCCTGATCTCGCTCAGCGTCTCTGGTATCGGGAGGATTTCCGTTCTCTTCACGTACTCAGCGTACTTGTCCTTGAGGGATTCGTAGTACGCAGCGCCCTTGAGTACTTTCTGGATGGTGCCTCCATGCCATGCTGGTGGGTACCGCTGCTGCTGGTTTCTGCTGCACAACTTCCGCCGACGTGGAGGGAACTGGAGATACTGGTGCCGCCGGTAGTGCCGGTAGTCTTGGTAGTCCAGGTAATCCGGGTGCTCGGGTGTTTCTGGTGCGGGGGTGTTGGTGTAGCTGGCGGTAAGCGCCAGTCCCCCTCCGTGCCTCCCACCGACGCCATGGTGAGAGGAGTGTTGTTATCCGGCCCATCGGAGGCCATGCCTACGTGGTTTTACACCGGACAACTGCTTCCCGGTGTTTCGCGTTCCGAAGAACACTACTTTTACGCCAGCTTGCTGAGTAACAAACTCGGGTTGAAAACAGTTGCCCAAGACACAAAGCAATGGCAAATATCACTGCGGAACAAATGCTACGCTTTGAGCTTCTTATTACAGAACAACACAATACAACACAAAATCCCGGTGGGAAGTGGCTGGTTTTATTTATTTGTAAAAATACAAATTGTGGCTCAAGGCCGAAAAATTGGGAGGGGGAAGAAAACTCGGGTTGGTCTTCAGTACTCTATCCTATACCTAGCTAATCAGAATCACGACCCATACATGCGTTACAATGGTTCTCATTCACCATAAGAATTTGTCCATCACCACTCTTACTTATCATGCACCAAAAATGTCGCAAAAATAACATACCGAGGACCTACAAAACGCCCCAAATGTGTATATAAAAATTTGTGAATATTTACAATAGTTTGCAAAAATAACTTTAAAAAAATTTTTACATGAAATGGAATGTCATGATGGGCAGGGGTATGAAGAAAACAAAAAGTTCCCAAAACATAAAACAATTCAAATAAATGCATATACATCATGTTAATAAGACCCAAACACACCCTCGTAAATTTCAAAGAGGCCACTGTATTCTGCCTGTAGAGACAAAATCAAGCCGCTCTCTTTCTAAGGGGAATGGAGGAGAAGCTGGGTACAAAATAAATTGGACTGGAGAATATATAAGGCTGACCCAGCCGAGAATAAAACGGGACAAAATAACAATGGTCAGTGGGAATTCGAACTGGATCATAACAAAAGCAATGGAGCCGGGAACAGGCTAGGACAAATACATTCACTCACATTAACTAGGTACATAAAAGAACATCTTACCTAAACCACGGAGTGGGTTCCAACGGAATCCACCCCGATGCGCCTAGCAGATCTAGAAGAGAAAATCAAGGCTAGCCCCGGTCACGCGAACCAGGCTCGCATTTATCCACCTTCACCGAAGACCGTCGGGTGCAGTCGTTTCCGTTCGCTCCTAATCTTCATTTTGAGCTGGTGCTCAAAATATCGGATTAGATCCCGATCCGAAAGACGGCCTCCCCGCAAGACTTCCTCCAGACGCGTCATCCAAATCACCATTCTAGCCGTGGCCAGTAGCGACAGAAATGCGACCACCTGAGCCACCCGAGTACGGGGTGACACATTGTCCACAGCGTATGCGCGATCAATGAGCACGAGCTCTCGCGGCGCGATACGAGCAGTCAACTCGCCGACATGCTCCCACAACGGGCGAACGCGCGAACAATGGAAGAAGGCGTGCGCAGACGTCTCCTTGATTCCAAGGTTGCAACGTTCACAATCTGGCAACTGCCAGGCCCATTGGGCAAACGCCTGTCATTGAGCGACAAGCCATTCCGAGCCAATCGCCAGGTGAGAGAGAACTCAGAGTTGTCGGAGCCAATCCGCACTCGGTGCCCAAGACCAATGAGAGCGGTACTCCACTCTTCGACATGCCGAGCTTACTGCACAGCTTATCCTTCACGGCACCCTCCACTAATCCCCGATAGAAGATTTTCAGGCTGTGAAAATAATTGACCGTGGAATGGCCTGTAAGGTTGCCAGACATCGAGCAGGAATTCTTGGTCACCACCCGGCACTACTGTCAGCCAAAGGGTCGGGGATGCGGCAGGGAACGTCCCCTACTACCCCCGCAAGCAACCGATCTTCCTCCAACGCGCGCCCGAGAAATGCCAACCTCGAAGCGAGCACGTGGCTCTTCAAGTGGCATTCCCAGACCCCTGACACGGACGGAGGCGTAGCAGGCTCCTTTAGCGACCATGTGTTTGCGTCCTCTCCACAGCAGGAGAACAGCAAACGCTCGAGCGCCTTTCATGATCATCGCAGCGAAGTACTGTCGGTAAAGGATCATGGGAAAGAGGTATGTGTTACACACCTCCGCCAAGCCACGGAGAGACCCTGTCGACGCCAAATCTTGACCGACACAGCCATCTTTGCCAGTACTTTCTGACCGTTTTTCTCTCAGCCGTAAGTCCTAATTAGAACCAAACTCCGAGGAGTTGACCGCCTGTCTGTCCAGCCGAAGGTTCTGAGGGAAACACCCTTCAGGCACCTAACCGCAAGCCGGATGACTTGTCGCAGTTAATTTGCCCCTGTCACCTTCGTACCGTACAAGCGCCTGTTGTACTGCCTCTATGTCCCTGCGGGAGGACACAAAGGTCGTTACGTCATCGGCGTACGCGGAAACCCTGCTCGAGTCTCCACCAGGACGGCGATTTACTGTAGGACCGGACTGTGCGTTCTGTCCCTTAGCCGGGCGAAGTAGCGGCTCCAACGCCAGGACGTAAAGGAGAGACGACCAGTGGACAACCCTGTCGGACCGACCTAGACAGCGCGAAAGCGCCCGACAGCTTCCCGTTCACCTGCACCACAGCCTGGGGGTGAGCGATACAGAGGCTAATCCAGCGGCTGAAGTCGGGTTTGAATCCGGCGGCCCGCAGGACAGCAGCCAGGTAGCCATGGTCAATCCTATCAAATGCCTTGGACTGATCCAAATCGATCAGCGCGGCCTCATCGTCGTCTTTCACACTCCTCTACGATCGTGCGAATCAAGTGCAGGTTGCTCTGAATTGCTCCTCCCTTCACAGAACAAGTCTGGATCCGGTTCCACGAGACTCACAACCACGCTATTCGTCAGACCACAGAATCTTAACTCTGTGTTTAGCAGAGTTATGGGCCTGTAATCGTTCGAATTCCTCCCAACCTTCTTGCCCTTTTCAACAGCGGATCACGCCTCTGGTGATCCGACCGGGATGGACCCCTGCCGAAACCAGTGGTTAAACACGACAGCCAAGATCGGGGCAAAAGGTGTGACATCCTCAAGTACAATTCAGGTGTAAACCATCCAAACCCGGCGACTTCAATTTCGCCGACCTTCTTCAAGGCCACGTAGATTTCGTCCTCCGTAATCTCCCCTTCACAGCTAGCTGCTTCAGCCGGCAAAGCCGGGGAAAGTCAAACAACAGCTGCGAAACCTCGTCGCGGAGACCAGGTTCCTTGGTAAAGCGGTGTTCTCGAAATGCTGCCGGAAAGCCTCGCACACGTCGACCTTAGGGAGATGTCCCTCCGGTCGCGCACTTCTCGGACGTACCGGTCGCCGGCACGGCGAATTTCTTCCTTGCGCAGCTCCGCGCCCATGTTCACAGCTTCGGAATATCTTGCTTAACTTAGCCCTAATTACCTGACCCATGTAGCGCTCGTTAGTCGGGCGCTGTGAAAAGCTTCCTGGCTAAGGCTATCTCTAGGGATCCCCACCAGCCTCCGCCCGGGCGAAATTAGCTCTAAGTGTCTTTGCCTGCAGCCTTATCTAGGTTGAGCCGTTGGCTGTATTGGGTGGCGGAAAAGACCCATCGCTATCCTTAAGGCTAGCCCACCACTTACTCCCAATGACTCGCCCAATTAATGCCCGAACTACTCTAGTCAGCTGGTCACGAAAGTCCCGCCTGTCCAGTAAGGACTGATTGAACTTCCAGTAACCAGCCATCAGGCCTAAATTCTAACGCCACCCGGGCACAAACGAGTTTGTGGTCCGAGTAGCCTAGCCAGTGGAACGTTGGACATTCTAAGAAGTCTATGTCGGCTTTCTCTCACCAATATCCTATCCAGGTACGCCGATACCCGGGTAGAAGGCCAACTATGCGTCCACGTCCACATACCCTATCCGGATGATCGACCCGGTATCTATCGACGAGACCAAATTCGCCGATCAGATCGACCAGGCTGCGATCACCACCTACCCGCTAGCGCCCCTCCCTCTATCCCATTTGGGGGTTAGGATGCACATTCCAGTCCCCAACTAAGATTAGCCGTGTTGGATTCACCATGAAGGGCTCCAACAGCCGAAAGAAAGAGACTCGCTCAGCCTTGAACGTTGGGCGCGTAAACCGCAATCAGCCGGAACGTCTTGCTTTTCACTGCAATATCGGCCACGATGAGCCGGCCCTCGGCACCGACATGGACAAGGTCGATCCTCGTCCAGGGTACGCTTGACCAGCAAAGCAACTCCTCTGGCATGCCGGCTCCGTATGCTGAGTAGACGACAAAGTCGTTGGACAGCACACACGAGTCGACTTCGCAAACAAAGTGGGTCTCTGGATCATGGCGACATCCACGCCAAGCATAGGAGGTCACGGAGCAGGCGAGCCGCCTTACCTCGATCCCTCAAGCCCCTCGCATTCAAGCTGGCTATCTTGATAGACATCTAGTAGATCTGAAAAGAGAAAACACTTAAACACGAGCGCATACCGGGTAAAAATCATTGGGGAAAGGACCCCGACGACTGTCCAAGGGAACCAGTTCCTACATCGGACGTAACCCGTCCGTCATGGACAATGCCGCCAACGTCCGTTGGGTATGTTAGTTTTACTACCCTATATAACGAGGGAGCAAAACTGGGAGTCGGCCTGTACAATTTTTCGCCATTTTGCGTAGTTCAGGAGTACCACTCCTCATCATGACGATGTTGGGATAAAGTTTTTCGGCAGCCTCCACGTGATCCTTCCACACTTTTAGGTTGCCCCCCGTAGTCCTGATGAGGGTAATTACCTTCGGGGCGTCGGGGAAGCGGAACGGGTCTTCGGACGACTTGCCGTTGACCTCTTTGAGCTTGAGGAGTGGCTCAAAAGTGCACGGCTTTGTGCACTCCACTCCCTAGTAACGTCCTTTGAGTCTATTTCGCTAGGGCTTCGCCCCCTCGGGGTCTTTTTCTTCTGGGCTGGGACGTTGTAGGAGAAGGGGTAAGTGGGGGAGAGAGTTTTCCTTGGTGGGCGGGGTCAGCTTGAAGACCGGGGACTGGGAAAAGGAGATGTTTGCTGATTTTTTTAGGGGGGAAGACGGGAGGCCGCTTGCTCCTTTGGCATAAGTGTCTTTTGGTCTCTCCGGAGACCCGGGTAGCGAGACGGCTGCATGCGTCTTCCTGTCGCCGTTTCTGCTCCTCCGCTGCATCTTGGATGCTGTGTTGCTGCTGCTGTTCTTCCTCCTCTCTGTTTCTTTTTAGGAAGAGGCTTTTGGTTGTGCCGCTGAGCCGACCTCCATCCGCCCCTGCCGGGGCTGCTCGCCTGCAGGGCGTCCTGCTTGGTTGGCGAGGGTGTCGTCGCCTTCTTCCCGGGAGGAGTTGCCGACTCCTTTGGCTTGGGAGAGGGCGCAGGAGGGGACGCTGGCACTGCTGCTGCTTTGGCGGGTTGCTTTTCCGCCGACGGTTGGCTCTTGGGTTTGGTTCTCCTTGCCAACCGTCTTCCATTCTCCTTCCCTTGCTCCGCCGGGCTGCTTGGACAGCTGGTTTTGCCGGCTTTTCTGCTGTAGTAGCGGCGGCGGCGGCGGTCGTCTGCGGAGGTTGGGTCTTGGGTGCCGGATTTTTGGTGGGGCACTCCCTGGCCACGTGGTTGGAGTCTCCGCAGACCCAGCAGAAGGGCTTCCTGCCCTCCACGACGACGTAGATCCTTCTCCCCTGCAGTTGATAATGTTGGGGATTTTGGCCAACTTTTCGCGAGCGACCGTCGCCTGCAGGATGAAGTCGCCAGTCAAGAAGCCCTGCTTTGAGGTGAGCGCCTTTACTTCCTCGACCCTGCCGTACTGAGTGAAGAAAACCCCGACATGGTCTGGTGAGATGTCCATGGGCACACCGTGCAGGGTGATCTTGGTTCTGCGCGTGCCCATGTACTCAGTTTCCAGTAGCAGGGTCTTGGTCTGCATGGTGGTGCCGGCCAGTTTTCTGGCCTCGTCGGCGGTGCTGAGCAGGACGTCCCACGTGGCGTAGCTGCGCCTAGCCACCATCTTGCCGTTGATTTTGAGGGCTTTGATGGCCTCCTCTATGGCGTCCCTGCTGACTCCGATGAGTTTGTGGCTTTTCAGGTCCTTGGTCAGCAGGGAGAGGATCCTGGGCTCGATCTCGCTCAGCGTTTCGGGTATCGGGAGGATTTCCGCTCCATTCACGTACTCTGCGTACTTGTCCTTGAGGGATTCGTAGTACGCAGCGCCCTTGAGTACTTTCTGGATGGTGCCCTCCTTCCATGCCATGTTGGTGGGTACCGCTGCTGCTGGATTCTGCTGCACGACTTCCGCCGACGTGGAGGGAACTGGAGATACTGGTGCCGCCGGTAGTGCCGGTAGTCTCGGTAGTCCAGGTAATCCGGGTGCTTCGGGTGCTTCTTGTGCGGGGGGTGTTGACGTGGCTGGCGGTAAGCGTCAGTCCCCCTCCGTGCCTCCCACCGACGCCATGGTGAGAGGAGTGTTGTTATCCGGCTCTACCGGAGGCCATGCCTCCTACGTGAGCCTACACCGGACAACTGCTTCCCGGTGTTTCGCGTTCCGAAGAACACTACTTTTACGCTGGCCCGGAGTTAACAACCCGGTTGAAAAACAGCGTTTCAAGACACAAAGCAATGGCAAATATCACTGCGGAACAAATGCGCGCTTTGAGCTTCTTATTACAGAACAACACAATACAACACAAAATCCCGGGTGGTAAGTGGCTGGTTTTATTTATTTGTAAAAATACAAATTGTGGCTCAAGGCCGAAAATTGGGAGGGGGGAATAAGTGCCTCGGGTTGGTCTTCAGTACTCTATCCTACATCAGCTAATCAGAATCACGACCCATACATGCGTTACAATGGTTCTCATTCACCACAAGAATTTGTCCATCACCACTCTTACTTATCATGCACCAAAAAATGTTCCAAAAATAACATACCGAGGACCCACAAACGCCCCAAATGTGTATATAAAAATTTGTGAATATTTACAATAGTTTATAAAATAACTTTAAAAATTTTTACATGAAATGGAATGTCATGATGGGCAGGGGTATGAAGAAAACAAAAAGTTCTCAAAACAGGTAAAACAATCAACAAATGCATATATCATGTTAATAAGACCCAAACACCTCGTAATTGGGAAGAGGCCACTGTGGTTTGCCTGTAGAGACAAAATCAAGCCGCTTCCTTTTTCAAGGGGAATGGAGAAGCTGGGTACAAAAAATAAATTATCAATTGGAGAATATATAAGTGGCCGACTTGTGCCGAGAATAAAACGGACAAAATAACAATGGCCGGTGAAACTCGAACTGGATCATAACAAAAGCAATGGAGCTGGAACAGGCTAGGACAAATACATCTACTCACATTAACTAGGTACACAAAAGAACATCTTACCTAAACCACGGGAGGGGTTCCAACGGAATCCACCCTGATGCGCCTAGCAGATCTAGAAGAGAAAATCAAGGCTAGCCCCGGTCACGCGAACCAGGCTCGCTGCATTTATCCACCTTTCACCGAAGACTGTCGGGTGCAGTCGTTTCCGTTCAGTTTCATCTTCATTTTGAGTTGGTGCTCAAAATATCATCAGGATCCTGATCCGAAAGACGTTGGCCTCCCGCAAGACTTCCTCCAGACGCGCGCCATCCAAATCACATTCTAGCTGTGGCCAGTAGCGACAGAAACACCATCCGTTTCACTCCAGAGCACGGGGGCGACACATTGTCCACAGCGCATGCGCGATCAATGAGCACGAGCTCTCGCGGCGCGATACGAGCAGTCAACTCGCCGACATGCTCCCACAACGGGCGAACGCGCGAACAACAAAGAAGGCGCAGACGTCTCTTTGATCTCCGTTGCAACGTTCACAATCTGGCAACCGCCAGGCCCATTGCGAAACGCCCGTCATTGAGCGACAAGCCATTCCGAGCCAATCGCCAGGTGAGAGAGAACCTCCAGCTGCTGAGCCATCCAACTCTGCGCCCAAGACCAATGAGAGTTGGTATCTACCTCGGACATGCCGAGTTTACTGCACAGCTTATCCTTCACGGCACCCTCCACTAATCCCCGATAGAAGATTTTCCTAGGCTGTGAAAGGTCACCGGACCGTGGAAGGCCTGTAAGGTTGCCAGATATTCGAGCAGGAATTTCGGTCGCACCCAAGGCCTGACGGTCAGCCAAAGGGTCGGGGGGTGAGATGGTAAGGCAAGGGAACATGTCCCTCACTACCCCCGCAAGCAACTGATCTTCCTCCAACGCGCGCCTGAGAAATGCCAACCTCGAAGCGAGCATTGCATTCCTCAAGTGTGGCATTCCCAGACCCCCTTGACACGGACGGAGGTAGCAGGCCTTAGACCATGTGTTTGCGTCCTCTCCACAGGCAGGAGAATAGCAAACGCTCGAGCGCCTTCGTATGATCATCGTGAAAGTGAAGCAGTACTGACAGTCGGTAAAGGATCATGGGAAAGAGGTATGCTACACACCTCCGCCAAGCCCTTCACGGAGAGACCCCGTCGACGCCAAATCTTGACCGACGCGCTGACCTTTGCCAGTACTTCTGACCAGTTTTTCTCCGTTGCAAGTCCGACCGAACCAAACTCCGAGGAGCTTGACCGGCCCGTCCGTCCAGCCGAAGGGCCCGGAGGGAAACACCCCTTCCAGGCACCTAACCGCAAGCCGGATGACTTGTCGCAGTTAATTCTGGCCCCTGTCACCTTCTCGTACTGTACAAGCGCCTGTTGTACCGCCTCTATGTCCCTGCGGGAGGACACAAAGGTCGTTACGTCATCGGCGTACGCGAAACCCTGGCTCTGCGCTCCACCAGGGACGGCGATTCCACGTAGGACCGGACCGGGTGCGTCTCGTCCCTTAGCCGGCGAAGTAGCGGCTCCAACGCCAGGACGTAAAGGAGAGACGACAGTGGACAACCTGTCGGACCGGACTCAGACAGCGCGAAAGCGCCCGACAGTTTCTCCCCGTTCGATCGCACCACAGCCTGGGGGGAGCGATACAGGAGGCTAATCCAGCGGCTGAAGTCGGGTTGAATCCGGCGGCCTGCAGGAGGCGGCGCCAGGTAGCCATGGTCAATCTCATCAAATGCCTTGGATTGATCCAAATTGATCAGCGCGGCCTCATCGTCGTCTTCTACACCCTCTTACGATCGTGCGAATCAAGCAGGGTTGCTCTGAATTGTTCTCCCCTTCACAGAACAAGTCTGATCCGGTTCCAACAGAGACTCGCAACTAGCCGCAAGCGATTCGTTGGTCAGGATCTTGGCGAATCTTAACTTGTGTTTAGCAGAGTTATGGCCCGTAATCGTCTAATTCCCTCCTAACCTTCTTGCCCTTTCTCAACAGCGTGATCACGCCCCTGGTGATCCGATCGGGGATGGACCCCTGCCGAAACCAGTGGTTGAATATGACAGCCAAGATCGGGACAAAAAGGTGCGACATCCTCACACAATTCATAGGGCAAACCATCCAAACCCGGCGACTTGCCTCGCTGACCTTCTTCAAGGCCACGTAGATTTCGTCCTCCGTAATCTCCCCTCTGCCAGCCAGTTGCCTAGCCGGCAAAAGCCGGGGAAAGTCAGCCAAATAGCTGCGAAACTCCCTGTCGCGGAGACCAGGTTCCTTGGTAAAGCGGTGTCTGAAATGCTGCCGGAAAGCCTCGCACATGTCGTCAGTGGACCTTAGGAGATGTTCCCCTCCGGGTCGCGCACCTCTCGAACAGGTACTCGGTCGCCGGCACGGCGAATTTCTTCCTTGCGCAGTTCCGCGCCCATGTTCACAGCTTCGGAAGACATTCTTGCTTAACTTAGCCCGCACCATTTCAGACCCATGCGCGCCTCGTTAGTCGGGCGTTGCAGGGCCTCCCTGGCTAAGGTTATCTCTAGGGATCCCCAACAGCCTCCGCTCAAGCGAAATTAGCTCTGTGTTTTGCTCGCAGCCTTATTCAGGGTTGAGCCGTTGGCTGCATTGGGTGGCGAAAGACCTAATGCTATCTTTAAGGCTAGCCCACCACTTACTCCCAATGACTCGCCCAATTAATGCCCGCTGAACTACTCTAGTCAGCTGGTCACGAAAGTCCCGTCGTCCAGTAAGGACTGATTGAACTTCCAGTAACCAGCCATTCTAGGCTCAAATTCTAACGTCATTCGGGCACAAACGAGTTTGTGGTCCGAGTAGCTCAGGCCAGTGAACGTTGAGCCATTCAAGAAGTCTATGTCGGCTTCTCTCACTAACATCCTATCCAGGTACGCTGATACCCGGGTAGAAGGCCAACCATGTGTCCACGTCCACATGCTCCCATCCGGATGATCGACCCGGTATCTATCGACGAGACCAAATTCGCCGATCAGATCGACCAGGCTGCGATCACCACTCCGCCTGCCAGCGCCCCTCCCTCATCCCATTTGGGGTTAGGATGCATATCTCCAGTCCCCAACTAAGATTAGCCGTGTTGATTCACCATGTAAGGCTCCAACAGCCGAAAGAGACTCTGCTCACCTTGAACGTTGGGCGCGTAAACCGCACCGCCGGAACGTCTTGCTTTTCATCGCAATATCGGCCACGATGAGCCGGCCCTCGGCACCGACATGGACACATGATCTCTCGCGTCCAGGGTACGCTTGACCAGCAAAGAAACTCCCGGTGTTGCCGGCTCCATGGAGATAGACGATGCGTTGTTGGACAGCACACACGAGTCGACTTCGCAAACAAAGTGGTCTTGATCGCGGCGACATCCACGCCGAAGGACAGGAGGTCGGCGACAGGCGATGCTCACTCTCGATCCCTCAAGCCCCTCGTATTCAAGCTGGCTATCTTGATAGACATCTAGTAGATCTGAAAAGAGAAAACACTTAAACACGAGCGCATACTGGGTAAAAATCATTGGGGAAAGGACCCTGACGGACTTGTCCAAGGGAACTAGTTCCTACATCGGACGTAACCCGTCCGTCATGGACAATGCCGCTGCCAACGTCCACAAAGGTTTTACTACCCTATATAACGAGGGGTGGAGCAAAACTGGAGTCGGCTCTGCACAATTTTTCGCCATTTTGCGTAGTTCAGGGAGCACCACCTCACCATGACGATGTTGGGACAAAGCTGGCAGCTCCCACGTGATTCCACACTTTTAGGTTGCTCCCCCGTAGTCCCGATGAGGGTAATTGGCCCCCGGGGCGTCGGGGAAGTTGGACCGGTTTTCGGACGACTTGCTGTTGACCTCTTTGAGCTTAAGGAGTGCTTCAAAAGCACGTCAGTATCTCACTCCCTAGCTACGTCCTTTGAGTTCATTTTCATTAGCTTCTCTGCCCCTCGGGGAGAGTCTTTTCTTTTCTGGGCTGGGACGTTGTAGGAGAGGGTGGGAGTGGGGAGAGAGTTTTCCTTGGTGTGAGTGGGGTCACCAATATTCTGGGGACTGCAGGCAGAGAGATGTTTGCTGATTTTTTTGAGGGGGAAGATGGGAGGCCGCCGGCTCCTTTGGTGCTGGCGTTTTTTGCCTCTCAGAGACCCGGGTAGCGAGACGGCTGCAGGGCCGCGCCCTCCTGTCGCTGCTTCTGCTCCTCCGCTGCATTTTGGTGCTGTGTTGCTGCTGCTGTTCTTCCTCCTCTCTGTTTTTTTTCAGGGGAAGAGGCTCTTGTTGTGCTGCTGAGCTGACCTCCATCCGCTCCTCTGTCGGGTTTTTTGGTTTTCGCCTGCAGGCGTCCTGCTTGGTTGGCGAGGGTGTCGTCGCCCTTTTCCTGGAGGAGCTGCTGACCTCTTTGGCTTGGGAGAGGGCGCCAGAGGGGACGTTGCACTGCTGCTGCTTTGCGGCCGTTTTTCCGCCGACGGTTGGTTTGGGGTTTGGTTCTCCTTTGCCAACCGTCTTCCATTCTCCTCCTTTGCTCCGCCGGGCTGTTTTTTGGTTGTGCCGGTTTTTCCGGCTTTTCTGCTGTAGTAGCGGCGGTGGCGGCGGTCGCCTGCGGAGGTTGGGTCTTGGGTGCCGGTTTCGGTGGGGTACCCTCTGGCCACGTGGTTGAGTTCTGCAGACCCAGCAGAAGGGCTTCCTGCCCTCCACGACGACGTAGATCCTTCTCCCCCTGGCAGTTGATAATGTTGGGGATTTTGGCCAATCTCGCTAGCGACCGTCGCCTGCAGGATGAAGTCGCCACGAAGAAGCCCTGCTTTGAGGGGAGCGCCTTTACTTCCTCGACCCCGCCGTACTGAGTGAAGAAAACGCCGACATGGTCTGGTGAGATGTCCATGGCGCACTCCGTGCAGGGTGATCTTGGTTCTGCGCGTGCCCATGTACTCAGTTTCCAGTAGCAGGGTCTGGTCTGGTATGGTGGTGCCGGCCAGTTTTTTGGCCTCGTCGGCGGTGCTGAGCAGGACGTCCCACGTGGCGCAGCTGCGCCTAGCCACCATCTTGCCGTTACCTTGAGGGCTTTGATGGCCTCCTCTATGGCGTCCCTGCTGACTCCGATGAGTTTGTGGCTTTTCAGGTCCTTGGTCAGCAGGGAGAGGATCCGGCTCGATCTCGCTCACGTCTCTGGTATCGGGAGGATTTTTGCCCTTTCCACGTACTCAGCGTACTTGTCCTTGAGGGATTCGTAGCACGTGCAGCGCCCTTGAGTACTTTCTGGATGGTGCCCTCCTTCCAGTGCCACAGGGCACTGCTGCTGCCTCTGCTGCACAACTCCGCCGACGTGGAGGGAACTGGAGATACTGGTGCCGCTGGTAGTGCCGGTAGTCTTGTAGTCCAGGTAATCCGGGTGCTTCGGTGCTTCAGGCGGGGGGTGTTGTGTAGCTGGCGGTAAGCGCCAGGCCCCCTCCGTGCCTCCCACCGACGCCATGGTGAGAGGAGTGTTGTTATCCGGCCCATCGGAGGCCATGCCTCCTACGTGGCCTTACACCGGACAACTGCTTCCCGGTGTTTCGCGTTCCGAAGAACACTACTTTTACGCTGGCCCGAGCAATAAGCTCGGGCTGGAAAACGGTTGCCCAAGACACAAAGCAATGGCAAATATCACTGCGGAACAAATGCTACGCTTTGAGCTTCTTATTACAGAACAACACAATACAACACAAAATCCCGGGTGGGAAGTGGCTGGTTTTTTATTTATTTGTAAAAATACAAATTGTGGCTCAAGGCCGAAAATTGGGAGGGGGAAGAAAAACTCGGGTTGGTCTTCAGTACTCTATCCTATACCTAGCTAATCAGAATCACGACCCATACATGCGTTACAATGGTTCTCATTCACCATAAGAATTTGTCCATCACCACTCTTACTTATCATGCACCAAAAATGTCGCAAAAATAACATACCGAGGACCTACAAAACGCCCCAAATGTGTATATAAAAATTTGTGAATATTTACAATAGTTTGCAAAAATAACTTTAAAAATTTTTACATGAAATGGAATGTCATGATGGGCAGGGGAGTATGAAGAAAACAAAAGTTCCCAAAGGCTTATAAAACAATTCAAATAAATGCATATACATCATGTTAATAAGACCCAAACACACCCTCGTAATTAAAGAGGCCATGTATTCTGCCTGTAGAGACAAAATCAAACCGCTCTCTTTCTAAGGGGAATGGAGAAGCTGGGTACAAAATAAATTGGACTGGAGAATATATAAGGCTGACCCAACCGAGAATAAAACGGGACAAAATAACAATGGTCAGTGGGAATCTCGAACTGGATCATAACAAAAGCAATGGAGCCGGGAACAGGCTAGGACAAATACATTCCTCACATTAACTAGGTACACAAAAGAACATCTTACCTAAACCACGGGAGGGGTTCCAACGGAATCCACCCCGATGCGCCTAACAGATCTAGAAGAGAAAATCAAGGCTAGCCCCGGTCACGCGAACCAGGCTCGCTGCATTTATCCACCTTTCACCGAAGACTGTCGGGTGCAGTCGTTTCCGTTCAGTTCTAATCTTCATTTTGAGCTGGTGCTCAAATATCGGATTAGATCCTGATCCGAAAGACGGCCTCCCCGCAAGACTTCCTCCAGACGCGTCATCCAAATCACCATTCTAGCCGTGGCCAGTAGCGACAGAAACACCATCCGTTTCACTCCAGAGTACGGGGGCGACACATTGTCCACAGCGTATGCGCGATCAATGAGCACGAGCTCTCGCGGCGCGATACGAGCAGTCAACTCGCCGACATGCTCCCACAACGGGCGAACGCGCGAACAATGGAAGAAGGCGTGCGCAGACGTCTCCTTGATTCCAAGGTTGCAACGTTCACAATCTGGCAAATCCGCCAGGCCCATTGCGAAACGCCTGTCATTGAGCGACAAGCCATTCCGAGCCAATCGCCGGAGTGAGAGAGAACTCAGAGTTGCTGAGCCAATCCGCACCCGGCGCCCAAGACCAATGAGAGCGGTACTCCTCTCGACATGCCGAGCTTACTGCACAGCTTATCCTTCACGGCACCCTCCACTAATCCCCGATAGAAGATTTTCCTAGGCTGTGAAAGGTCACTGGACCGTGGAATGGCCTGTAAGGCCGCCAGACATTCGAGCAGGAATTTCGGTCGCACCCAAGGCCTGACGGTCAGCCAAAGGGTCGGGGGGTGATGGTAAGGCAAGGGAACATGTCCCTCCACTACCCCCGCAAGCAACCGATCTTCACAACGCGCGCCTGAGAAATGCCAACCTCGAAGCGGCGGCTGGCTCCCTCAAGTGTGGCATTCCCAGACCCCCTTGACACGGACGGAGGTAGCAGGCTCCTTTGCCGACCATGTGTTTGCGTCCTCTCCACGGGCAGGAGAATAGCAAACGCTCGAGCACCTTCTCATGATCATCGCAAAGGAAGTACTGACAGTCGGTAAAGGATCATGGGAAAGAGGTATGTGTTACACACCTCCGCCAAGCCCTTCACGGAGAGACCCCGTCGACGCCAAATCTTGACCGACGCGCCGACCTTTGCCAGTACTTCTGACCAGTTTTTTCTCCAGCTGTAGTCCGGACCGAACCAAACTCGAGGCTTGACCGGCCCGTCCGTCCAGCCGAAGGGCCCCGGGAGGGAAACACCCTTCCAGGCACCTAACCGCAAGCCGGATGACTTGTCGCAGTTAATTCTGGCCCTGTCACCTTCTCGTACCGTACAAGCGCCTGTTGTACCGCCTCTATGTCCCTGCGGGAGGACACGAGTTGTTACGTCATCGGCGTACGCGAGCTATGGCTCGAGCTCCACCAGGGACGGCGATTCCACGTAGGACCGGACTGTGCGTCTCGTCCCTTAGCCGGCAGTAGCGGCTCCAACGCCAGGACGTAAAGGAGAGACGACAGTGGACAACCCTGTCGGACCGACCTAGACAGCGCGAAAGCGCCCGACAGCTTCCCGTTCACCTGCACCACAGCCTGGGGGGAGCGATACAGGAGGCTAATCCAGCGGCTGAAGTCGGGTTTGAATCCGGCGGCCTGCAGGACAGCAGCCAGGTAGCCATGGTCAATCCCCCTATCAAATGCCTTGGACTGATCCAAATTGATCAGCGCGGCCTCATCGTCGTCTTCTACACCCTCTACGATCGTGCGAATCAAGTGCAGGTTGCTCTGAATTGTTCTCCCCTTCACAGAACAAGTCTGATCCGGTTCCAACAGAGACTCGGCAACTAGCTGCAAGCGATTCGTCAGGATCTTGGCCAGAATCTTTAACTCTGTGTTTAGCAGAGTTATGGGCCTGTAATCGTCTAATTCCCTCCCAACCTTCTTGCCCTTTCTCAACAGCGTGATCGCCCTGGTGATCCGACCGGGGATGGACCCCTGCCGAAACCAGTGGTTGAACACGACAGCCAAGATCGGGACAAAAAGGTGCGACATCCTCAAGTACAATTCATAGGGCAAACCATCCAAACCTGGCGACTTGCCTCTGCCGACCTTCTTCAAGGCCACGTAGATTTCGTCCTCCGTAATCTCCCCTTCACAGCCGCTTCGGCCGGCAAAAGCCGGGGAAAGTCAGCCAAATAGCTGCGAAACTCCTCGTCGCGGAGACCAGGTTCCTTGGTAAAGCGGTGTTCGAAATGCTGCCGGAAAGCCTCGCACATGTCGTCAGTGGACCTTAGGAGATGTCCCTCCGGGTCGCGCACCTCTCGAATGTACCGGTCGCCGGCACGGCGAATTTCTTCCTTGCGCAGTTCCGCGCCCATGTTCACAGCTTCGGAAGACATCTTGCTTAACTTAGCCCTAATTACCTGACCCATGTAGCGCTCGTTAGTCGGGCGCTGCAGGCCTCCCTGGCTATCTCTAGGGGATCCCCACCAGCCACCGCCCGGGCAAGAAATTAGCTCTAAGTGTCTTTGCCTTCGCAGCCTTATCTAGGTTGAGCCGTTGGCTGTATTGGGTGGCGAAAGACCCTAATGCTATCCTTAAGGCTAGCCCACCACTTACTCCCAATGACTCGCCCAATTAACGCCCGCTGAACTACTCTAGTCAGCTGGTCACGAAAGTCCCGCCTGTCCAGTAAGGACTGATTGAACTTCCAGTAACCAGCCATTCTAGGCCTAAATTCTAACGCCACCCGGGCACAAGCGAGTTTGTGGTCCGAGTAGCCTAGCCAGTGGAACGTTGGACATTCTAAGAAGTCTATGTCGGCTTCTCTCTAACATCTATCCAGGTACGCTGATACCCGGGTAGAAGGCCAACTATGCGTCCACGTCCACATGCTCCATCGGATGATCGACCCGGTATCTATCGACGAGACCAAATTCGCCGATCAGATCGACCAGGCTGCGATCACCACTCCACCCGCTAGCGCCCCTCCCTCTATCCCATTTGGGGGTGGGATGGCATTCCAGTCCCCAACTAAGATTAGCCGTGTTGGATTCACCATGAAGGGCTCCAACAGCCGAAGAAGAGACTCGCTCACCTTGAACGTTGGGCGCGTAAACCGCAATCAGCCGGAACGTCTTGCTTTTCACTGCAATATCGGCCACGATGAGCCGGCCCTCGGCACCGACATGGACAAGGTCGATCCTCGCGTCCAGGGTACGCTTGACCAGCAAAGAAACTCCTCTGGCATGCCGGCTCCGTATGCTGAGTAGACGACAAAGTCGTTGGACAGCACACACGAGTCGACTTCGCAAACAAAGTGGGTCTCTTGGATCGCGGCCACATCCACGCCGAAGGACAGGAGGTCACGAAGCAGGCGAGCCGCCTTACCCCGATCCCTCAAGCCCCTCGCATTCAAGCTGGCTATCTTGATAGACATCTAGTAGATCTGAAAAGAGAAAACACTTAAACACGAGCGCATACCGGGTAAAAATCATTGGGGGAAAAGGACCCCGACGGACTGTCCAGGAACCAGTTCCTACATCGGACGTAACCCGTCCGTCATGGACAATGCCGCCAACGTCCGTTGGGTATGTTAGTTACTACCCTATATAACGAGGGGTGGAGCAAAACTGGGAGTCGGCCTGCACAATTTTTCGCCATTTTGCGTAGTTCAGGAGTACCACTCCTCATCATGACGATGTTGGGATATAGTTTTTCGGCAGCCTCCACGTGATCCCACACTTTTAGATTGCCCCTGTAGTCCTGATGAGGGTAGTACCCCGGGGCGTCAGGGGAAATTGAACGGGTCTTCGGACGACTTGCCGTTGACCTCTTTGAGCTTGAGGAGTGGCTTCAAAAGTGCACGCCTTTGTGCACTCCACTCCCTAGCAACGTCCTTTGAGTCTATTTTCATTAGGGCTTCGCCCCTCGGGAGAGTCTTTTTCTTTCTGGGCTGGGACGTTGTAGGAGAAGGGGGTGGGAGTGGGGGAGAGAGTTTTCCTTGGTGTAAGTGGGGTCAGCTTGAAGACCGGGGACTGGGAGAAGGAGAGATGTTTGCTGATTTTTTGAGGGGGAAGATGAGGCTGCTTTTGGCATAAGTGTCTTTTGGTCTCTCCGGAGACCCGGGTAGCGAGACGGCTGCATGCACGTCTTCCTGTCGCTGCTTCTGCTCCTCCGCTGCATCTTGATGCTGTGTTGCTGCTGCGCTGTTCTTCCTCCTCTCTGTTTCTTTTTAGGGAAGAGGCTCTTGGTTGTGCCGCTGAGCCGACCTCCATCCATCTCCTCCGTCGGGGGTTTTTGGGTTTCGCCTGCAGGGCGTCCTGTGGTTGGCGAGGGTGTCGTCGCCTTCTTCCCTGGGAGGCGTTGCCGACTCCTTTGGCTTGGGAGGGCGCAGGAGGGGACATTGCTGGCACTGCTGCTGCTTTGGCGGGTTGCTTTTCCGCCGACGGTTGGCTCTTGGGTTTGGTTCCTCTCTTGCCAACCGTCTTCCATTCTCCCTCCTTTTGCTCCGCCGGGCGTTTTTTTGGTTGTGCCGGTTTTTCCGGCTTTTCTGCTGTAGTAGCGGCGGCGGCAGCGGTCGTCTGCGGAGGTTGGGTCTTGGGTGCGGGTTCTTGGTGGGGCACTCTCTGGCCACGTGGTTGGAGTCTCCGCAGACCCAGCGAAGGGCTTCACACCTCCACGACGACGTAGATCCTTCTCCCCCTGCAGTTGATAATGTTGGGGATTTTTGGCCAACTTTTCGCGAGCGACCGTCGCCTGCAGGATGAAGTCGCCAGTCAAGAAGCCCTGCTTTGAGGTGAGCGCCTTTACTTCCTCGACCCTGCCGTACTGAGTGAAGAAAACGCCGACATGGTCTGGTGAGATGTCCATGGGCACTCCGTGCAGGGTGATCTTGGTTCTGCGCGTGCCCATGTACTCAGTTTCCAGTAGCAGGGTCTTGGTCTGCATGGTGGTGCCGGCCAGTTTTTTGGCCTCGTCGGCGGTACTGAGCAGGACGTCCCACGTGGCGTAGCTGCGCTGTACCATCTTGCCGTTGATTTTGAGGCTTTGATGGCCTCCTCTATGGCGTCCCTGCCGGCTCCGATGAGTTTGTGGCTTTTCAGGTCCTTGGTCAGCAGGGAGAGGATCCTGGGCTCGATCTCGCTCAGCGTCTCTGGTATCGGGAGGATTTCCGCTCCCTTCACGTACTCAGCGTACTTGTCCTTGAGGGATTCGTAGTACGCAGCGCCCTTGAGTACTTTCTGGATGGTGCCCTCCTTCCATGCCATGTTGGTGGGTACCGCTGCTGCTGGTTTCTGCACAACTTCCGCCGACGTGGAGAACTGGAGATACTGGTGCCGCCGGTAGTACCCGGTAGTCTTGGTAGTCAGGTAATCCGGGTGCTTCGGGTGCTTCTGGTGCGGGGGGTGTTGGCGTGGCTGGCGGTAAGCGCCAGTCCCCCTCCGTACTCCCACCGACGCCATGGTGAGAGGAGTGTTGTTATCCGGCCCATCGGAGGCCATGCCTCCTACGTGGCCTTACACCGGACAACTGCTTCCCGGTGTTTCGCTTCCGAAGAACACTACTTTTACGCTGGCCCGAGCAATAAACTCGGGCTGGAAAACAGTTGCCCAAGACACAAAGCAATGGCAAATATCACTGCGGAACAAATGCTACGCTTTGAGCTTCTTATTACAGAACAACACAATACAACACAAAATCCCGGGTGGGAAGTGGCTGGTTTTATTTATTTGTAAAAATACAAATTGTGGCTCAAGGCCGAAAATTGGGAGGGGAAGAAAAACTCGGGTTGGTCTTCAGTACTCTATCCTATACCTAGCTAATCAGAAACACGACCCATACATGCGTTACAATGGTTCTCATTCACCGCAGAATTTGTCCATCACCACTCTCTTACTTATCATGCACCAAAAAATGTCGCAAAAATAACATACCGAGGACCTACAAAACGCCCCAAATGTGTATATAAAAATTTGTGAATATTTACAATAGTTTGCAAAAATAACTTTAAAAATTTTTTACATGAAATGGAATGTCATGATGGGCAGGGGTATGGAGAAAACAAAAAGTTCCCAAAACATAAAACAATTCAAATAAATGCATATACATCATGTTAATAAGACCCAAACACACCCTCGTAATTAAAGAGGCCACTTGTATTCTGCCTGTAGAGACAAAATCAAGCCGCTCTCTTTCTAAGGGGAATGGAGAAGCTGGGTACAAAATAAATTGGACTGGAGAATATATAAGGCTGACCCAGCCGAGAATAAAACAGGACAAAATAACAATGGTCAGTGGGAATCTCGAACTGGATCATAACAAAAGCAATGGAGCCGGGAACAGGCTAGGACAAATACATTCACTCACATTAACTAGGTACACAAAAGAACATCTTGCCTAAACCACGGGAGGGGTTCCAACGGAATCCACCCCGATGCGCCTAGCAGATCTAGAAGAGAAAATCAAGGCTAGCCCGGTCACGCGAACCAGGCTCGCTGCATTTCCACCTTTCACCGAAGACTGTCGGGTGCAGTCGTTTCCGTTCAGTTCTAATCTTCATTTTGAGCTGGTGCTCAAAATATCGGATTAGATCCTGATCGAAAAGACGGCCTCCCCGCAAGACTTCCTCCAGACGCGTCATCAAATCACCATTCTAGCCGTGGCCAGTAGCGACAGAAACACCATCCGTTTCACTCCAGAGTACGGGGGCACATTGTCCACAGCGTATGCGCGATCAATGAGCGGCTCTCGCGGCGCGATGCAGGCAGTCAACTCGCCGACATGCTCCCACAACGGGCGGAGCAACGCGAACAATGGAAGAAGGCGTGCGCAGACGTCTCCTTGATTCCAAGGTTGCAACGTTCACAATCTGGCAAATCCGCCAGGCCCATTGCGAAACGCCTGTCATTGAGCGACAAGCCATTCCGAGCCAATCGCCAGGTGAGAGAGAACTCAGAGTTGCTGAGCCAATCCGCACCCGGCGCCCAAGACCAATGAGAGCGGTACCACTCTCGACATGCCGAGCTTACTGCACAGCTTATCCTTCACGGCACCCTCCACTAATCCCCGATAGAAGATTTTCCTAGGCTGTGAAAGGTCACTGGACCGTGGAATGGCCTGTAAGGCCGCCAGACATTCGAGCAGGAATTTCGGTCGCACCCAAGGCCTGACGGTCAGCCAAAGGGTCGGGGTGATGGTAAGGCAGGGAACGTGTCCCTCACACTACCCCCGCAAGCAACCGATCTTCCTCCAACGCGCGCCTGAGAAATGCCAACCTCGAAGCGAGCACGTGGCTCCTCAAGTGTGGCATTCCCAGACCCCCTTGACACGGACGGAGGTAGCAGGCTCCTTTGCTGACCATGTGTTTGCGTCCTCTCCACAGGCAGGAGAATAGCAAACGCTCGAGCGCCTTCTCATGATCATCGCAAAGGGGAAGTACTGACAGTCGGTAAAGGATCATGGGAAAGAGGTATGTGTTACACACCTCCGCCAAGCCCTTCACGGAGAGACGTCGACGCCAAATCTTGACCGACGCGCCGACCTTTGCCAGTACTTCTGACCAGTTTTTCTCCAGCTGTAAGTCCGGACCGAACCAAGCTCGAGGAGCTTGACCGGCCCGTCCGTCCAGCCGAAGGGCCCCAGGAGGGAAACACCCTTCCAGAGCACCTAACCGCAAGCCGGATGACTTGTCGCAGTTAATTCTGGCCCCTGTCACCTTCTCGTACCGTACAGCGCCTGTTGTACCGCCTCTATGTCCCTGCGGGAGGACACAAAGGTCGTTACGTCATCGGCGTACGCGGAAACCTGGCTCGAGCTCCACCAGGGACGGCGATTCCACGTAGGACCGGACTGTGCGTCTCGTCCCTTAGCCGGCGAAGTAGCGGCTCCAACGCCAGGACGTAAGGAGAGACGACAGTGGACAGCCCTGTCGGACCGACCTAGACAGCGCGAAAGCGCCCGACAGCTTCCCGTTCACCTGCACCACAGCCTGGGGGGAGCGATACAGGAGGCTAATCCAGCGGCTGAAGTCGGGTTTGAATCCGGCAGCCTGCGGGACAGCAGCCAGGTAGCCATGGTCAATCCTATCAAATGCCTTGGACTGATCCAAATTGATCAGCGCGGCCTCATCGTCGTCTTCTACACCCTCTACGATCGTGCGAATCAAGTGCAGGTTGCTCTGAATTGTTCTCCCCTTCACAGAACAAGTCTGATCCGGTTCCAACAGAGACTCGGCAACTGGCTGCAAGCCATTCGTCAGGATCTTGGCCAGAATCTTTAACTCTGTGTTTATGAGAGTTATGGGCCTGTAATCGTCTAATTCCCTCCCAACCTTCTTGCCCTTTCTGTAGCGTGATCACGCCCCTGGTGATCCGACCAGGGATGGACCCCTGCCGAAGAGCCAGTGGTTGAACACGACAGCCAAGATCGGGACAAAAAGGTGCGACATCCTCAAGTACAATTCATAGGGCAAACCATCCAAACCTGGCGACTTGCCTCTGCCGACCTTCTTCAAGGCCACGTAGATTTCGTCCTCCGTAATCTCCCCTTCACAACTAGCCGCTTCAGCCGGCAAAAGCCGAGGAAAGTCAGCCAAATAGCTGCGAAACTCCTCGTCGCGGAGACCAGGTTCCTTGGTGAAGCGGTGTTCGAAATGCTGCCGGAAAGCCTCGCACATGTCGTCAGTGGACCTTGGGAGATGTCCCTCCGGGTCGCGCACCTCTCGAATGTACCGGTCGCCGGCACGGCAGAATTTCTTCCTTGCGCAGTTCCGCGCCATGTTCCCCAGCTTCGGAAGACATCTTGCTTAACTTAGCCCTAATTACCTGACCCATGTAGCGCTCGTTAGTCGGGCGCTGCAGAACTCCCTGGCTAAGGCTATCTCTAGGGGATCCCCACCAGCCTCCGCCCGGGCAGAAATTAGCTCTAAGTGTCTTTGCCTTCGCAGCCTTATCTAGGTTGAGCCGTTGGCTGTATTGGGTGGCGAAAGACCTAATGCTATCCTTAAGGCTAGCCCACCACTTACTCCCAATGACTCGCCCAATTAACGCCCGCTGAACTACTCTAGTCAGCTGGTCACGAAGTCCCGCCTGTCCAGTAAGGACTGATTGAACTTCCAGTAACCAGCCATTCTAGGCCTAAATTCTAACGCCACCCCGGGCACAAACGAGTTTGTGGTCCGAGTAGCCTAGCCAGTGGAACGTTGGACATTCTAAGAAGTCTATGTCGGCTTCTCTCACTAACATCCTATCCAGGTACGCTGATACCCGGGTAGGAGGCCAACTATGCGTCCACGTCCACATGCTCCCATCCGGATGATCGACCCGGTATCTATCGACGAGACCAAATTCGCCGATCAGATCGACCAGGCTGCGATCACCGCCACCAACTAGCGCCCCTCCCTCTATCCCATTTGGGGGTTAGGATGGCATTCCAGTCCCCAACTAAGATTAGCCGTGTTGGATTCACCATGAAGGGCTCCAACAGCCGAAGAAAGAGACTCGCTCACCTTGAACGTTGGGCGCGTAAACCGCAATCAGCCGGAACGTCTTGCTTTTCACTGCAATATCGGCCACGATGAGCCGGCCCTCGGCACCGACATGGACAGAGTCGATCCTCGCGTCAAGGGTACGCTTGACCAGCAAAGAAACTCCTCTGGCATGCCGGCTCCCGTATGCTGAATAGACGACAAAGTCGTTGGACAGCACACACGAGTCGACTTCGCAAACAAAGTGGGTCTCTTGGATCGCGGCCACATCCACGCCGAAGGACAGGAGGTCACGAAGCAGGCGAGCCGCCTTACCCGATCCCTCAAGCCCCTCGCATTCAAGCTGGCTATCTTGATAGACATCTAGTAGATCTGAAAAGAGAAAACACTTAAACACGAGCGCATACCGGGTAAAAATCATTGGGGGAAAGGACCCCGACGGACTGTCCAAGGGAGCCCAGTTCCTACATCGGACGTAACCCGTCCGTCATGGACAATACCGCCAACGTCCGTTGGAGCCATGGTAGTTTTACTACCCTATATAACGAGGGGTGGAGTAAAACTGGGGTCGGCCTGCACAATTTTTCGCCATTTTGCGTAGTTCAGGAGTACCACTCCTCATCATGACGATGTTGGGATATAGTTTTCGGCAGCCTCCACGTGATCCCACACTTTTGGGTACCCCCTGTAGTCCTGATGAGGGTAATTACCCCCCGGGGCGTCGGGGAAGTTGAACGGGTCTTCGGACGACTTGCCGTTGACCTCTTTGAGCTTGAGGAGTGGCTTCAAAAGTGCACGCCTTTGTACTCCACTCCCTAGCAACGTCCTTTGAGTCTATTTTCATTAGGGCTTCGCCCCTCAGGGAGAGTCTTTTCTTTCTGGGCTGGGACGTTGTAGGAGAGGGGGTGGGAGTGGGGGAGAGAGTTTCCTTGGTGTAAGTGGGGTCAGCTTGAAGACCGGGGACTGGGAAAAGGAGAGATGTTTGCTGATTTTTTTGAGGAGAGACAGGAGGCTGCTTGCCTTTTTGGCATAAGTGTCTTTTGGTCTCTCCGGAGACCCGGGTAGCGAGACGGCTGCATGCGTCTTCCTGTCGCTGCTTCTGCTCCTCCGCTGCATCTTGATGCTGTGTTGCTACTGCTGTTCTTCCTCCTCTCTGTTTCTTTTTAGGGAAGAGGCTCTTGGTTGTGCCGCTGAGCCGACCTCCATCCGCTCCTCCGTCGGGGGTTTTTGGGTTTCGCCTGTAGGGCGTCCTGCTTGGTTGGCGAAGGTGTCGTCGCCTTCTTCCTGGGAGGAGTTGCCGACTCCGCTGGCTTGGGAGAGGGCGCAGGAGGGGACGCTGGCACTGCTGCTGCTTTGGCAGGTTGCTTTTCCGCCGACGGTTGGCTCTTGGGTTGGTTCCTCTCTTGCCAGCGTCTTCCATTCTCCCTCCTTTTTGCTCCGCCGGGCGTTTTTTGGTTGTGCCGGTTTTTCCGGCTTTTCTGCTGTAGTAGCGGCGGCGGCGGCAGCGGTCGTCTGCGGAGGTTGGGTCTTGGGTGCCGGGTTCTTGGTGGGGCATACTCTGGCCACGTGGTTGGAGTCTCCGCAGACCCAGCAGAAGGGCTTCCTGCCCTCCACGACGACGTAGATCCTTCTCCCCCTGCAGTTGATAATGTTGGGGATTTTGGCCAACTTTTCGCGAGCGACCGTCGCCTGCGGGATGGGGAGTCGCCAGTCAAGAAGCCCTGCTTTGAGGTGAGCGCCTTTACTTCCTCGACCCTGCCGTACTGAGTGAAGAAAACGCCGACATGGTCTGGTGAGATGTCCATGGGCACTCCGTGCAGGGTGATCTTGGTTCTGCGCGTGCCCATGTACTCAGTTTCCAGTAGCAGGGTCTTGGTCTGCATGGTGGTGCCGGCCAGTTTTTGGCCTCGTCGGCGGTGCTGAGCAGGACGTCCCATGTGGCGTAGCTGCGCCTAGCCACCATCTTGCCGTTGATTTTGAGGGCAGTGGCCTCCTCTATGGCGTCCCTGCTGACTCCGATGAGTTTGTGGCTTTTCAGGTCCTTGGTCAGCAGGGAGAGGATCCTGGGCTCGATCTCGCTCAGCGTCTCTGGTATCGGGAGGATTTCCGCTCCCTTCACGTACTCAGCGTACTTGTCCTTGAGGGATTCGTAGTACGCAGCGCCCTTGAGGTACTTTCTGGATGGTGCCCCACTCCTTCCGTACCATGTTGGTGGGTACCGCTGCTGCTGGTTTCTGCTGCACAACTTCCGCCGACGTGGAGGGAACTGGAGATACTGGTGCCGCCGGTAGTGCCGGTAGTCTCGGTAGTCCAGGTAATCCGGGTGCTTCGGGTGCTTCTGGTGCGGGGGGTGTTGGTGTAGCTGGCGGTAAGCGCCAGTCCCCCTCCGTGCCTCCACCGACGCCATGGTGAGAGGAGTGTTGTTATCCGGCCCTTCGGAGGCCATGCCTCCTACGTGGCCTTACACCCAGACAACTGCTTCCCGGTGTTTCGCGTTCCGAAGAACACTACTTTTACGCTGGCCCGAGCAATAAACTCGGGCTGGAAAACAGTGCCAAGACACAAAGCAATGGCAAATATCACTGCGGAACAAATGCTACGCTTTGAGCTTCTTATTACAAGAACAACACAATACAACACAAAATCCCGGGTGGGAAGTGGCTGGTTTGTTATTTGTAAAAATACAAATTGTGGCTCAAGGCCGAAAATTGGGAGGGGGAAGAAAAACTCGGGTTGGTCTTCAGTACTCTGCTCTATACCTAGCTAATCAAACACGACCCATACATGCGTTACAATGGTTCTCATTTCACCACTTAAGAATTTGTCCATCACCACTCTTACTTATCATGCACCAAAATGTCGCAAAAAATAACATACCGAGGACCTACAAAACGCCCCAAATGTGTATATAAAAATTTGTGAATATTTACAATAGTTTGCAAAAATAACTTTAAAAATTTTTTACATGAAATGGAATGTCATGATGGGCAGGGGTATGGAAGAAAACAAAAAGTTCCCAAAACATAAAACAATTCAAATAAATGCATATACATCATGTTAATAAGACCCAAACACACCCTCGTAATTAAAGAGGCCACTGTATTCTGCCTGTAGAGACAAAATCAAACTCTCTTTCTAAGGGGGAATGGAGAAGCTGGGTACAAAATAAATTGGACTGGAGAATATATAAGGCTGACCCAGCCGAGAATAAAACGGACAAAATAACAATGGTCAGTGGGAATCTCGAACTGGATCATAACAAAAGCAATGGAGCCGAGGAACAGGCTAGGACAAATACATTCACTCACATTAACTAGGTACACAAAGAACATCTTACCTAAACCACGGGAGGGTTCAACGGAATCCACCCCGATGCGCCTAACAGATCTAGAAGAGAAAATCAAGGCTAACCCGGTCACGCGAACCAGGCTCGCTGCATTTATCCACCTTTCACCCGAAGACTGTCGGGTGCAGTCGTTTCCGTTCGAGTTCTAATCTTCATTTTGAGCTGGTGCTCAAGCTATCGGATAGATCTGATCCGAAAGACGGCCTCCCCGCAAGACTTCCTCGAACGCGTCATCAAATCACCATTCTAGCCGTGGCCAGTAGCGACAGAAACACCATCCGTTTCCTCAGTACGGGGAGCGACACATTGTCCACAGCGTATGCGCGATCCAATGAGCACGAGCTCTCGCGGCGCGTCACGAGCGATCAACTCGCCGACATGCTCCCACAACGGGCGAACGCGCGAACAATGGAAGAAGGCGTGCCGCAGACGTCTCCTTGATTCCAAGGTTACAGCGTTCACAATCTGGCAAATCCGCCAGGCCTACCGAAACGCCTGTCATTGAGCAGTAAGCCATTCGAGCCAATCGCCAGGTGAGAGAGAACTCAGAGTTGCTGAGCCAATCCGCACCCGGCGCCCAAGACCAATGAGAGCGGTACTCCACTCTCGACATGCCGAGCTTACTGCACAGCTTATCCTTCACGGCACCCTCCACTAATCCCCGATAGAAGATTTTCCTAGGCTGTGAAGGTCACTGGACCGTGGAATGGCCTGTAAGGCCGCCAGACATTCGAGCAGGAATTTCGGTCGCACCCAAGGCCTGACGGTCAGCCAAAGGGTCGGGGTGATGGTAAGGCAAGGGAACATGTCCCTCACTACCCCCACCAAGCAACCGATCTTCCTCCAACGCGCGCCTGAGAAATGCACCAGCCTCAGAAGCGAGCACGTGGCTCCTCAAGTGTGGCATTCCCAGACCCCCTTGACACGGACGGAGGTAGCAGGCTCCTTTGCTGACCATGTGTTTGCGTCCTCTCCACGGGCAGGAGAATAGCAAACGCTCGAGCGCCTTCTCATGATCATCGCAAAGGGGAAGTACTGACAGTCGGTAAAAGGATCATGCGGGAAGAGGTATGTGTTACACACCTCCGCCAAGCCCTTCACGGAGAGACCCCGTCGACGCCAAATCTTGACCGACGCGCCGACCTTTGCCAGTACTTCTGACCAGTTTTCTCCAGCTGTAAGTCCGGACCGAACCAAACTCCGAGGAGCTTGACCGGCCCGTCCGTCCAGCCGAAGGGCCCCAGGAGGGAAACACCCTTCCAGGCACCTAACCGCAAGCCGGATGACTTGTCGCAGTTAATTCTGGCCCCTGTCACCTTCTCGTACCGTACAAGCGCCTGTTGTACCGCCTCTATGTCCCTGCGGGAGGACACAAAGGTCATTGCGTCATCGGCGTACGCGGAAACCCTGGCTCGAGCTCCACCAGGGACGGCGATTCCACATGGACCGGACTGTGCGTCTCGTCCCTTAGCCGGCCAGTAGCGGCTCCAACGCCAGGACGTAAAGGAGAGACGACAGTGGACAACCCTGTCCAAGGACCGACCTAGACAGCGCAGCGCCCGACAGCTTCCCGTTCACCTGCACCACAGCCTGGGGGCGATACAGGAGGCTAATCCAGCGGCAAAGTCGGGTTTGAATCCGGCGGCCTGCAGGACAGCAGCCAGGTAGCCATGGTCAATCCTATCAAATGCCTTGGACTGATCCAAATTGATCAGCGCGGCCTCATCGTCGTCTTCTACCCTCTACGATCGTGCGAATCAAGTGCAGGTTGCTCTGAATTGTTTCTTTCCCCTTCACAGAACAAGTCTGATCCGGTTCCAACAGAGACTCGGCAACCAGCGCAAGCGATTCGTCAGGATCTTAGCCGAAATCTTTACCTCTGTGTTTGGCAGAGTTACTGGGCCTGTAATCGTCTAATTCCCTCCCAACCTTCTTGCCCTTTCTCAACAGCGTGATCACGCCCCTGGTGATCCGACCGGGGATGGACCCCTACCGAAACCAGTGGTTGAACGAGCCAGCCAAGATCGGGGACAAAAGGTGCGACATCCTCAAAGTACAATTCATGGGGCAAACCATCCAAACCTGGCGACTTGCCTCTGCCGACCTTCTTCAAGGCCACGTAAATTTCGTCCTCCGTAATCTCCCCTTCACAACTAGCCGCTTCAGCCGGCAAAAGCCGGGGAAAGTCAGCCAAATAGCTGCGAAACTCCTCGTCGCGGAGACCAGGTTCCTTGGTAAAGCGGTGTTCGAAATGCTGCCGGAAAGCCTCGCACATGTCGTCAGTGGACCTTAGGAGATGTCCCTCCCGGGTCGCGCACCTCTCGAATGTACCGGTCGCCGGCACGGCGAATTTCTTTCTTGCGCAGTTCCGCGCCCATATTTCACAGCTTCGGAAGACATCTTGCTTAACTTAGCCCTAATTACCTGACCATGTAGCGCTCGTTAGTCGGGCGCTGCAGGGCCTCCTAGCTAAGGCTATCTCTAGGGGATCCCCACCCAGCCTCCGCCCGGGCGAAATTAGCTCTAAGTGTCTTTGCCTTCGCAGCCTTATCTAGGTTGAGCCGTTGGCTGTATTGGGTGGCGAAAGACCTAATGCTATCCTTAAGGCTGACTAGCCCTACACTACTCAATGACTCGCCCAATTAACGCCCGCTGAACTACTCTAGTCAGCTGGTCACGAAAGTCCCGCCTGTCCAGTAAGGACTGATTGAGCTTCAGTAACCAGCCATTCTAGGCCTAAATTCCTATGCCCGGGCACAAAACCGAGTTTGTGGTCCGAGTATGGCAAGTGGAACGTTGGACATTCTAAGTCTATGTCGGCTTCTCTCACTAACATCCTATCCAGGTACGCTGATACCCGGGTAAGAAGGCCAACTATGCGTCCACGTCCACATGCTCCCATCGGATGATCGACCCGGTATCTATCGACGAGACCCAATTCGCCGATCAGATCGACCAGGCTGCGATCACCACTCCACCCGCTAGCGCCCCTCCCTCTATCCCATTTAGGGGTTGGATGGCATTCAGTCCCCAACTAAGATTAGCCGTGTTGGATTCACCATGAAGGGCTCAACAGCCGAAAGAAAGAGACTCGCTCACCTTGAACGTTGGGCGCGTAAACCGCAATCAGCCGGAACGTCTTGCTTTTCACTGCAATATCGGCCACGATGAGCCGGCCCTCGGCACCGACATGGACAAGGTCGATCCTCGCGTCCAGGGTACGCTTGACCAGCAAAGAAACTCCTCTGGCATGCCGGCTCAATATGCTGAATAGACGACAAAGTCGTTGGACAGCACACACGAGTCGACTTCGCAAACAAAGTGGGTCTCTTGGATCATGACGACATCCACGCCGAAGGACAGGAGGTCACGAAGCGGGCGAGCCGCCTTACCCGATCCCTCAAGCCCCTCACGGACAAGCTGGCTATCTTGATAGACATCTAGTAGATCTGAAAAGAGAAAACGAAAGCCACGAGCGCATACCGGGTAAAAATCATTGGGGAAAGGGCCCCGACGGACTGTCCAAGGGAACCGGATTCCTACATCGGACGTAACCCGTCCGTCATGGACAATGCCGCCAACGTCCGTTGGGTATATTGGATTTTACCCTATATAACGAGGGTAGGTAAAACTGGGAGTCCGGCCTACACAATTTTTCGCCATTTTGCGTAGTTCAGGAGTACCACTCCTCATCATGACGATGTTGGGATAAAGTTTTTCGGCAGCCTCCACGTGATCCCACACTTTTAGGATTGCCCCCTGTAGTCCTGATGAGGTAATTACCCCGGGGCGTCGGGGAAGTTGAAAGGGTCTTCGGACGACTTGCCGTTGACCTCTTTGAGCTTGAGGAGTGGCTTCAAAGATGCACGCCTTTGTGCATTCCTCCTAGCTACGTCCTTTGAGTCTATTTTCATTAGGGCTTCGCCCCTCGGAGAGTCTTTTTCTTTCTGGGCTGGGACGTAGTAGGAGAGGGGGTGGGAGTGGGGGAGAGAGTTTTCCTTGGTGTAAGTGGGGTCTAAGCTTGAAGACCGGGGACTGGGAAAAGGAGAGATGTTTGCTGATTTTTTGAGGGGAAGACGGGAGCTGCTTGCCTTTTTGGCATAGTCTGGCCTCTTGGAGACCCGGAGTAGCGAGACGGCTGCATGCGTCTTTCTGTCGCTGCTTCTGCTCCTCCGCTGCATCTTGGTGCTGTGTTGCTGCTGCTGTTCTTCCTCCTCTCTGTTTCTTTTTAGGGAAGAGGCTCTTGGTTGTTGCCGCTGCGACCGGCCTCCATCCGCTCCTCCGTCGGGGTTTTTGGTTTTCGCCTGCGGGCCGTCCTGTAGTTGGCGAGGGTGTCGTCGCCTTCTTCCTGGGAGGAGTTGCCGACTCCTTTGGCTTGGGAGAGGGCGCAGGAGGGGACGCTGGCACTGCTGCTGCTTTGGCGGGTTGCTTTTCCGCCGACAGTTGGCTCTTGGGTTTGGTTCCTCTCTTGCCAACCGTCTTCCATTCTCCCTCCTTCTGCTCCGCCGGGCCGTTTTGGTTGTGCCGGTTTTTCCGGCTTTTCTGCTGTAGTAGCAGCGGCGGCGGCGGTCGTCTGCGGAGGTTGGGTCTTGGGTGCCGGATTCTTGGTGGGGCGCTCCTGGCCACGTGGTTGGAGTCTCCGCAGACCCAGCAGGGTTTCCTGCCCTCGACGACGTAGATCCTTCTCCCCCTGCAGTTAATGATGTTGGGGATTTTGGCCAACTTTTCGCGAGCGACCGTCGCCTGCAGGATGGAGTCGCCAGTTAAAAGCCCTGCTTCGAGGTAGGCGCCTTTACTTTCCTCGACCCTGCCGTACTGAGTGAAGAAAACCCCGACATGGTCTGGTGAGATGTCCATGGGCACTCCGTGCAGGGTGATCTTGGTTCTGCGCGTGCCCATGTATTCGGTTTCCAGTAGCAAGGTCTTGGTCTGCATGGTGGTGCCGGCCAGTTTTTTGGCCTCGTCGGCGGTGCTGAGCAGGACGTCCCACGTGGCGTAGCTGCGCCTAGCCACCATCTTGCCGTTGATTTTGAGGGCTTTGATGGCCTCCTCTATGGCGTCCCTGCTGACTCCGATGAGTTTGTGGCTTTTCAGGTCCTTGGTCAGCAGGGAGAGGATCCTGGGCTCGATCTCGCTCAGCGTCTCTGGTATCGGGAGGATTTCCGCTCCTTCACGTACTCAGCGTACTTGTCCTTAGAGGATTCGTAGTACGCAGCGCCCTTGAGTACTTTCTGGATGGTGCCCTCCTTCCATGCCATGTTGGTGGGTACCGCTGCTGCTGGTTTCTGCTGCACAACTTCCGCCGACGTGGAGGGAACTGGAGATACTGGTGCCGCCGGTAGTGCCGGTAGTCTTGGTAGTCCAGGTAATCCGGGTGCTTCGGGTGCTTCTGGTGCAGGGGGTGTTGGCGTGGCTGGCGGTAGCGCCAGTCCCCCTCCGTACCTCCCACCGACGCCATGGTGAGAGGAGTGTTGTTATCCGGCCCTTCGGAGGCCATGCCTCCTACGTGGCCTTACACCGGACAACTGCTTCCCGGTGTTTCGCGTTCCGAAGAACACTACTTTTACGCTGGCCCGAGCAATAAACTCGGGCTGGAAAAACAATTGCCCAAGACACAAAGCAATGGCAAATATCACTGCGGAACAAATGCTACGCTTTGAGCTTCTTATTACAAAAAACAACACGAAATACAACACAAAATCCCGGGTGGGAAGTGGCTGGTTTTATTTATTTGTAAAAATACAAATTGTGGCTCAAGGCCGAAAATTGGGAGGGGAAGAAAAACTCGGGGTTGGTCTTCAGTACTCTATCCTATACCTAGCTAATCAGAATCACGACCCGCCCATGCATTCAATGGTTCTCATTCACCATGAAATTTGTCCATCACCACTCTTACTTATCATGCACCAAAAATGTCGCAAAAATAACATACCGAGGACCTACAAAACGCCCCAAATGTGTATATAAAAATTTGTGAATATTTACAATAGTTTGCAAAAATAACTTTAAAAATTTTTACATGAAATGGAATGTCATGATGGGCAGGGGTATGAAGAAAACAAAAAGTTCCCAAAACATAAAACAATTCAAATAAATGCATATACATCATGTTAATAAGACCCAAACACACCCTCGTAATTAAAGAGGCCACTGTATTCTGCCTGTAGAGACAAAATCAAGCCGCTCTTTCTAAGGGGAATGGAGAAGCTGGGTACAAAATAAATTGGACTGGAGAATATACAAGGCTGACCCAGCCGAGAATAAAACGGGACAAAATAACAATGGTCAGTGGGAATCTCGAACTGGATCATAACAAAAGCAATGGAGCCGGGAACAGGCAGGACAAATACATTCACTCACATTAACTAGGTACACAAAAGAACATCTTACCTAAACCACAGGGAGGGTTCAACGGAATCCACCCCGATGCCGCCTAGCAGATCTAGAAGAGAAAATCAAGGCTAGCCCCGGTCACACCGAACCAGGCTCGCTGCATTTATCCACCTTTCACCGAAGACTGTCGGGTGCAGTCGTTTCCGTTCAGTTCTAATCTTCATTTTGAGCTGGTGCTCAAAAATATCCGGATCTAGATCCTGATCCGAAAAGACAGCCTCCCCGCAAGACTTCCTCCAGACGCGTCATCCAAATCACCATTCTAGCCGTGGCCAGTAGCGACAGAAACACCGTCACGTTTCCTCCAGAGTACGGGGGCGACACATTGTCCACAGCGTATGCGCGATCAATGAGCACGAGCTCGCGGCGCGAGCCGAGCAGTCAACTCGCCGACATGCTCCCACAACGGGCGAACGCGCGAACAATGGAAGAAGGCGTGCGCAGACGTCTCCTTGATTCCAAGGTTGCAACGTTCACAATCTGGCAAATCCGCCAGGCCCATTGCGAAACGCCTGTCATTGAGCGACAAGCCATTCCGAGCCAATCGCCAGGTGAGAAGAACTCAGAGTTGCTGAGCCAATCCGCACCCGGCGCCCAAGACCAATGAGAGCGGTCTCCACTCTCGACATGCCGAGCTTACTGCACAGCTTATCCTTCACGGCACCCTCCACTAATCCCCGATAGAAGATTTTCCTAGGCTGTGAAAGGTCACTGGACCGTGGAATGGCCTGTAAGGCCGCCAGACATTCGAGCGGGAATTTCGGTCGCACCCAAGGCCTGACGGTCAGCCAAAGGGTCGGGGGGTGATGGTAAGGCAAGGGAACATGTCCCTCACTACCCCCGCAAGCAACCGATCTTCCTCCAACGCGCGCCTGAGAAATGCCAACCTCAGAAGCGAGCACGTGGCTCCTCAAATTGTGGCATTCCCAGACCCCCTTGACACGGACGGAGGTAGCAGGCTCCTTTGCTGACCATGTGTTTGCGTCCTCTCCACAGGCAGGAGAATAGCAAACGCTCGAGCGCCTTCTCATGATCATCGCAAAGGGGAAGTACTGACAGTCGGTAAAGGATCATGGGAAAGAGGTATGTGTTACACACCTCCGCCAAGCCCTTCCACGGAGAGACCCCGTCGACGCCAAATCTTGACCGACGCGCCGACCTTTGCCAGTACTTCCTGACCAGTTTTCTCCAGCTGTAAGTCCGGACCGAACCAAACTCCGAGGAGCTTGACCGGCCCGTCCGTCCAGCCGAAGGGCCCCGGGAGGGGAAACACCCTTCCGAGCACCCTAACCGCAAGCCGGATGACTTGTCGCAGTTAATTCAGCCCCTGTCACCTTCTCGTACCGTACAAGCGCCTGTTGTACCGCCTCTATGTCCCTGCGGGAGGACACAAGGGTCGTTACGTCATCGGCGTACGCGGAAACCCTGGCTCGAGCTCCACCAGGGACGGCGATTCCACGTAGGACCGGACTGTGCGTCGTCCCTTAGCCGGCGAAGTAACGGCTCCAACGCCAGGACGTAAAGGAGAGACGACAGTGGACAACCCTGTCCGGACCGACCTAGACAGCGCGAAAGCGCCCGACAGCTTCCCGTTCACCTGCCACAGCCTGGGGGAGCGACACAGGAGGCTAATCCAGCGGCTGAAGTCGGGTTTGAATCCGGCGGCCTGCAGGACCAGCAGCCAGGTAGCCATGGTCAATCCTATCAAATGCCTTGGACTGATCCAAATTGATCAGCGCGGCCTCATCGTCGTCTTCTACACCCTCTACGATCGTGCGAATCAAGTGCAGGTTGCTCTGAATTGTTCTCCCTTCACAGAACAAGTCTGATCCGGTTCCAACAGAACTCGGCAACTAGCTGCAAGCGATTCGTCAGGATCTTGGCCAGAATCTTTAACTCTGTGTTTAGCAGAGTTATGGGCCTATGTCGTCTAATTCCCTCCCAACCTTCTTGCCCTTTCTCAACAGCGTGATCACGCCCCTGGTGATCCGACCGGGGATGGACCCCTGCCGAAACCAGTGGTTGAACACGACAGCCAAGATCGGGACAAGGTGCGACATCCTCAAGTACAATTCATAGGGCAAACCATCCAAACCTGGCGACTTGCCTCTGCCGACCTTCTTCAAGGCCACGTAGATCTCGTCCTCCGTAATCTCCCCTTCACAGCTAGCCGCTTCAGCCGGCAAAAGCCGGGGAAGAATCCAGCCAAATAGCTGCGAAACTCCTCGTCGCGGAGACCAGGTTCCTTGGTGAAGCGGTGTTCGAAATGCTGCGGGAAAGCCTCGCACATGTCGTCAGTGGACCTTAGGAGATGTCCCTCCGGGTCGCGCACCTCTCGAATGTACCGGTCGCCGGCTCGGCGAATTTCTTCCTTGCGCAGTTCCGCGCCCATGTTCACAGCTTCGGAAGACATCTTGCTTAACTTAGCCCTAATTGCCTGACCCATGTAGCGCTCGTTGGTCGGGCGCTGCAGAGCCCCTCCCTGACTAAGGCTTCTCTAGGGGATCCCCACCAGCCTCCGCCCGGGCGAAATTAGCTCTAAGTGTCTTTGCCTTCGCAGCCTTATCTAGGTTGAGCCGTTGGCTGTATTGGGTGGCGAAAGACCTAATGCTATCCTTAAGGCTAGCCCACCACTTACTCCCAATGACTCGCCCAATTAACGCCCTTTGAACTACTCTAGTCAGCTGGTCACAAAAGTCCCGCCTGTCCAGTAAGGACTGATTGAACTTCCAGTAACCAGCCATTCTAGGCCTAAATTCTAACGCCACCCGGGCACAAACGAGTTTGTGGTCCGAGTAGCCTAGCCAGTGGAACGTTGGACATTCTAAGAAGTCTATGTCGGCTTCTCACTAACATCCTATCCAGGTACGCTGATACCCGGGTAGAAGGCCAACTATACGTCCACGTCCACATGCTCCCATCCGGATGATCGACCCGGTATCTATCGACGAGACCAAATTCGCCGATCAGATCGACCAGGCTGCGATCACCACTCCACCCGCTTCGCGCCCCTCCCTCTATCCCATTTGGGGGTTAGGATGGCATTCCAGTCCCCAACTAAGATTAGCCGTGTTGGATTCACCATGAGAGGGCTCCAACAGCCGAAAGAAAGAGACTCGCTCACCTTGAACGTTGGGCGCGTAAACCGCAATCAGCCGGAACGTCCTGCTTTTCACTGCAATATCGGCCACGATGAGCCGGCCCTCGGCACCGACATGGACAAGGTCGATCCTCGCGTCCGAGGTACGCTTGACCAGCAAAGAAACTCCTCTGGCATGCCGGCTCACGTATGCTGAATAGACGACAAAGTCGTTGGACAGCACACACGAGTCGACTTCGCAAACAAAGTGGGTCTCTTGGATCGCGGCCACATCCACGCCGAAGGACAGGAGGTCACGAAGCAGGCGAGCCGCCTTACCCCGATCCCTCAAACCCCTCGCATTCCAAGCTGGCTATCTTGATAGACATCTAGTAGATCTGAAAGAGAAAACACTTAAACACGAGCGCATACCGGGTAAAAATCATTGGGGAAAGGACCCCGACGGACTGTCCAAGGAACCAGTTCCTACATCGGACGTAACCCGTCCGTCATGGACAATGCCGCCAACGTCCGTTGGGTATGTTAGTTTTACTACCCTATATAACGGGGGGTGGAGTAAAACTGGGAGTCGGCCTGCACAATTTTCGCCATTTGCGTAGTTCAGGAGTACCACTCCTCATCATGACGATGTTGGGATATAGTTTTCGGCGGCCTCCACGTGATCCGCTTTTAGATTGCCCCCTGTAGTCCTGATGAGGGTAATTACCCCCGGGGCGTGGGGAAGTTGAACAGGTCTTCGGACGACTTGCCCGTTGACCTCTTTGAGCTTGAGGAGTGGCTTCAAAAGTGCACGCCTTGTGCACTCCTCCCTGTAACGTCCTTTGAGTCTATTTTCATTAGGGCTTCGCCCCTCGGGAGAGTCTTTTTCTTTCTGGGCTGGGACGTTGTAGGAGAGGGGGTGGGAGTGGGGGAGAGGGATTTTCCTTAGTGTAAGTGGGGTCAGCTTGAAGACCGGGGACTGGGAAAAAGGAGAGATGTTTGCTGATTTTTTTGAGGGGGGAAGACGGGAGGCTGCTTGCCTTTTTGGCATAAGTGTCTTTTGGTCTCTCCGGAGACCCGGAGTAGCGAGACGGCTGCATGCGTCTTCCTGTCGCTGCTTCTGCTCCTCCGCTGCATCTTGATGCTGTGTTGCTGCTGCTGTTCTTCCTCCTCTCTGTTTCTTTTTAGGGAAGAGGCTCTTGGTTGTGCCGCTGAGCCGACCTCCATCCGCTCCTCCGTCGGGGGTTTTTTGAGTTTCGCCTGTAGGGCGTCCTGCTTGGTTGGCGAGGGTGTCGTCGCCTTCTTCTGGGAGGAGTTGCCGACTCCTTTGGCAGGAGGGGCGCAGGAGGGGACGCTGGCACTGCTGCTGCTTTGGCGGGTTGCTTTTCCGCCGACGGTTGGCTCTTGGGTTTGGTTCCTCTCTTGCCAACCGTCTTCCATTCTCCTTTTGCTCCGCCGGGCCGTTTTGGTTGTGCCGGTTTTCCGGCTTTTCTGCTAATAATGCTTGGCAGCGGCGGCGGTCGTCTGCGGAGGTTGGGTCTTGGGTGCCGGGTTCTTGGTGGGGCACTCTCTGGCCACGTGGTTGGAGTCTCCGCAGACCCAGCAGAAGGGCTTCCTGCCCTCCACGACGGCGTAGATCCTTCTCCCCCTGCAGTTGATAATGTTGGGGATTTTGGCCAACTTTTCGCGAGCGACCGTCGCCTGCAGGATGAAGTCGCCAGTCAAGAAGCCCTGCTTTGAGGTGAGCGCCTTTACTTCCTCGACCCTGCCGTACTGAGTGAAGAAAACGCCGACATGGTCTGGTGAGATGTCCATGGGCACTCCGTGCAGGGTGATCTTGGTTCTGCGCGTGCCATGTACTCAGTTTCCAGTAGCAGGGTCTTGGTCTGCATGGTGGTGCCGGCCAGTTTTTTGGCCTCGTCGGCGGTGCTGAGCAGGACGTCCCATGTGGCGTAGCTGCGCCTAGCCACCATCTTGCCGTTGATTTTGAGGTTTGATGGCCTCCTTCTATGGCGTCCCTGCTGCTCCGATGAGTTTGTGGCTTTTTCAGGTCCTTGGTCAGCAGGGAGAGGATCCTGGGCTCGATCTCGCTCAGCGTCTCTGGTATCGGGAGGATTTCCGCTCCCTTCACGTACTCAGCGTACTTGTCCTTGAGGGATTCGTAGTACGCAGCGCCTTGAGTACTTTCTGGATGGTGCCCTCCTTCCATGCCATGTTGGTGGGTACCGCTGTTGCTGCTGGTTTCTGCTGCACAACTTCCGCCGACGTGGAGGGAACTGGAGATACTGGTGCCGCCGGTAGGGCGCCGGTAGTCTCGGTAGTCCAGGTAATCCGGGTGCTTCGGGTGCTTCTGGTGCGGGGGTGTTGGTGTAGCTGGCGGTAAGCGCCAGTCCCCCTCCGTGCCTCCCACCGACGCCATGGTGAGAGGGAGTGTTGTTATCCGGCCCTTCGGAGGCCATGCCTCCTACGTGGCCTTACACCGGACAACTGCTTCCCGGTGTTTCGCGTTCCGAAGAACACTACTTTTGACGCTGGCCCGAGCAACAACTCGGGCTGGAAACAGTTGCCCAAGACACAAAGCAATGGCAAATATCACTGCGGAACAAATGCTACGCTTTGAGCTTTATTACAAAAAACAACACGAAATACAACACAAAATCCCGGGTGGGAAGTGGCTGGTTTTATTTATCGTAAAAATACAAATTGTGGCTCAAGGCCGAAAATTGGGAGGGGAAGAAAACTCGGGTTGGCTCTTCAGTACTCTATCCTATACCTAGCTAATCAGAATCACGACCCATACATGCGTTACAATGGTTCTCATTCACCATAAGAATTTGTCCATCACCACTCTTACTTATCATGCACCCAAAATGTCGCAAACATACCGAGGACCTACAAAACGCCCCAAATGTGTATATAAAAATTTGTGAATATTTACAATAGTTTGCAAAAATAACTTTAAAAATTTTTTACATGAAATGGAATGTCATGATGGGCAGGGGTATGAAGAAAAAACAAAAAGTTCCCAAAACATAAAAACAATTCAAATAAATGCATATACATCATGTTAATAAGACCCAAACACACTCCTCGTAATTAAAGAGGCCACTGTATTCTGCCTGTAGAGACAAAATCAAGCCGCTCTCTTTCTAAGGGAATGAGAAGCTGGGTACAAAATAAATTGGACTGGAGAATATATAAGGCTGACCCAGCCGAGAATAAAACGGGACAAAATAACAATGGTCAGTGGGAATCTCGAACTGGATCATAACAAAAGCAATGGAGCGAAACAGAAGAGACAAATACATTCACTCACATTAACTAGGTACACAAAAGAACATCTTACCTAAACCACGGGAGGGGTTCCAACGGAATCCACCCCGATGCGCCTAGCAGATCTAGAAGAGAAAATCGCTAGCTCCCGGTCACGCGAACCAGGCTCGCTGCATTTCTCATCCACCTTTCACCGAAGACTGTCGGGTGCAGTCGTTTCCGTTCAGTTCTAATCTTCATTTTGAGCTGGTGCTCAAAATATCGGATTAGATCCTGATCCGAAAGACGGCCTCCCCGCAAGACTTCCTCCAGACGCGTCATCCAAATCACCATTCTAGCCGTGGCCAGTAGCGACAGAAACACCATCCGTTTCACCCAGAGTACGGGGGCGACACATTGTCCACAGCGTAGTGCGCGATCAATGAGCACGAGCTCTCGCGGCGCGATACGAGCAGTCAACTCGCCATATACCCACAACGGGCGAACGCGCGAACAATGGAAGAAGGCGTGCGCAGACGTCTCCTTGATTCCAAGGTTGCAACGTTCACAATCTGGCAAATCCGCCAGGCCCATTGCGAAACGCCTGTCATTGAGACAAGCCATTTCCGAGCCAATCGCCAGGTGAGAGAGAACTCAGAGTTGCTGAGCCAATCCGCACCCGGCGCCCAAGACCAATGAGAGCGGTAATTCCACTCTCGACATGCCGAGCTTACTGCACAGCTTATCCTTCACGGCACCCTCCACTAATCCCCGATAGAAGATTTTCCTAGGGCTGTGAAAGGTCACTGGACCGTGGAATGGCCTGTAAGGCCGCCAGACATTCGAGCAGGAATTTCGGTCGCACCAAGGCCTGACGGTCAGCCAAAGGGTCGGGGGGTGATGTAAGGCAAGGAACATGTCCCTCACTACCCCCTGCAAGCAACCGATCTTCCTCCAACGCGTCGAAATGCCAACCTCGAAGCGAGCACGTGGCTCCTCAAGTGTGGCATTCCCAGACCCCTTGACACGGACGGAGGTAGCAGGCTCCTTTGCTGACCATGTGTTTGCGTCCTCTCCACAGGCAGGAGAATAGCAAACGCCTTGAGCGCCTTCTCATGATCATCGCAAAGGGGAAGTACTGACAGTCGGTAAAGGATCATGGGAAAGAGGTATGTGTTACACACCTCCGCCAAGCCCTTCACGGAGAGACCCCGTCGACGCCAAATCTTGACCGACGCGCCGACCTTTGCCAGTACTTCGACTAGCTTCTTTCTCCAGCTGTAAGTCCGGACCGAACCAAACTCCGAGGAGCTTGACCGGCCCGTCCGTCCAGCCGAAGGGCCCCGGGAGGGAAACACCCTTCCAGGCACCTAACCGCAAGCCGGATGACTTGTCGCAGTTAATTCTGGCCCCTGTCACCTTCTCGTACCGTACAAGCGCCTGTTGTACTGCCTCTATGTCCCTGCGGGAGGACACAAAGGTCGTTACGTCATCGGCGTACGCGGAAACCCTGGCTCGAGCTCCACCAGGGACGGCGATTCCACGTAGGACCGGACTGTGCGTCTCGTCCCTAGCCGGCGAACGAAGCGGCTCCAACGCCAGGACGTAAAGGAGAGACGACAGTGGACAACCCTGTCGGACCGACCTAGACAGCGCGAAAGCGCCCGACAGCCTCGTTCACCTGCACCACAGCCTGGGGGGAGCGATACAGGAGGCTAATCCAGCGCCGGCCGGGTTTGAATCCGGCGGCCTGCAGGACAGCAGCCAGGTAGCCATGGTCAATCCTATCAAATGCCTTGGACTGATCCAAATTGATCAGCGCGGCCTCATCGTCGTCTTCTACACCCTCTACGATCGTGCGAATCAAGTGCAGGTTGCTCTGAATTGTTCTCCTTCACAGAACAAGTCTGATCCGGTTCCAACAGAGACTCGGCAACTAGCTGCAAGCGATTCGTCAGGATCTTGGCTAGAATCTTTAACTCTGTGTTTAGCAGAGTTATGGGCCTGTAATCGTCTAATTCCTCCCAACCTTCTTGCCCTTTCAACAGCGTGATCACGCCCCTGGTGATCCGACTGGGGGATGTGACCCCCGCTGAAACCAGTGGTTGAACACGACACAAGATCGGGACAAAAAGGTGCGACATCCTCAAGTACAATTCAGGGCAAACCATCCAAACCTGGCGACTTGCCTCTGCCGACCTTCTTCAAGGCCACGCAGATTTCGTCCTCCGCAATTTCCCTTCACAGCTAGCCGCTTCAGCCGGCAAAAGCCGGGGAAAGTCAGCCAAATAGCTGCGAAACTCCTCGTCGCGGAGACCAGGTTCCTTGCAAGGGTGTTCGAAATGCTGCTTGGCAAGCCTCGCACATGTCGTCAGTGGACCTTAGGAGATGTCCCTCCGGGTCGCGCACCTCTCGAATGTACTGGTCGCCGGCACGGCGAATTTCTTCCTTGCGCAGTTCCGCGCCCATGTTCACAGCTTCGGAAGACATCTGCTTTAACTTAGCCCTAATTACCTGACCCATGTAGCGCCTGTTAGTCGGGTTGCTGCAGGGCCTCCCTGGCTAAGGCTATCTCTAGGGGGATCCCCACCAGCCTCCGCCCGGGCGAAATTAGCTCTAAAGTGTCTTTGCCTTCGCAGCCTTATCTAGGTTGAGCCGTTGGCTGTATTGGGTGGCGAAAGACCTAATGCTATCCTTAAGGCTAGCCCACCACTTACTCCCAATGACTCGCCCAATTAACGCCCGCTGAACTACTCCTAGTCAGCTGGTCACGAAAGTCCCGCCTGTCCAGTAAGGGACTGATTGAACTTCCAGTAACCAGCCATTCTAGGCCTAAATTCTAACGCAGCCACCCGGGCACAAACGAGTTTGTGGTCCGAGTAGCCTAGCCAGTGGAACGTTGGACATTCTAAGAAGTCTATGTCGGCTTCTCTCACTAACATCCTATCCAGGTACGCTGATACCCGGGTAGAAGGCCAACTATGCGTCCACGTCCACATGCTCCCATCCGGATGATCGACCCGGTATCTATCGACGAGACCAAATTCGCCGATCAGATCGACCAGGCTGCGATCACCACTCCACCCGCTAGCGCCCCTCCCTCTATCCCATTTGGGGGTTAGGATGGCATTCCAGTCCCCAACTAAGATTGGCCGTGTTGGATTCACCATGAAGGGCTCCAACAGCCGAAAGAAAGAGACTCGCTCACCTTGAACGTTGGGCGCGTAAACCGCAATCAGCCGGAACGTCTTGCTTTTCACTGCAATATCGGCCACGATGAGCCGGCCCTCGGCACCGACATGGACAAGGTCGATCCTCGCGTCCAGGGTACGCTTGACCAGCAAAGAAACTCCTCTGGCATGCCGGCTCCCAGAAGTTGAGTAGACGACAAAGTCGTTGGACAGCACACACGAGTCGACTTCGCAAACAGCGGGGTCTCTTGGATCGCGGCGACATCCACGCCGAAGGACAGGAGGTCACGAAGCAGGCGAGCCGCCTTACCCCGATCCCTCAAGCCCCTCGCATTCAAGCTGGCTATCTTGATAGACATCTAGTAGATCTGAAAAGAGAAAACACTTAAACACGAGCGCATACTGCAAAAATCATTGGGGAAAGGACCCCGACGGACTGTCCAAGGAACCAGTTCCTACATCGGACGTAACCCGTCCGTCATGGATAATGCCGCCAACGTCCGTTGGGTATGTTAGTTTTACTACCCTATATAACGAGGGGTGGAGCAAACTGGGAGTCGGCCTGCACAATTTTTCGCCATTTTGCGTAGTTCAGGAGTACCACTCCTCATCATGACGATGTTGGGATAAAGTTTTTCGGCAGCCTCCACGTGATCCCACACTTTTAGGTTGCTCCCTGTAGTCCTGATGAGGGTAATTACCTCCGGGGCGTCGGGGAAGTTGAACGGGTCTTCGGACGACTTGCCGTTGACCTCTTTGAGCTTAAGGAGTGGCTTCAAAAGTGCACGCCTTTGTGCATTCCACTCCCTAGCTACGTCCTTGGAGTCTATTTTCATTAGGGCTTCGCCCCTCGGGAGAGTCTTTTTCTTTCTGGGCTGGGACGTTGTAGGAGAGGGGGGTGGGAGTGGGGGAGAGAGTTTTCCTTGGTGTGAGTGGGGTCAGCTTGAAGACCGGGGACTGTAAAAGGAGAGATGTTTGATGATTTTTTTGAGGGGGGAAGATGGGAGGCTGCTTGCCTTTTGGCATAAGTGTCTTTTGCCTCTCCGGAGACCCGGTAGCGAGACGGCTGCATGCGTCTTCCTGTCGCTGCTTCTGCTCCTCCGCTGCATTTTGGTGCTGTGTTGCTGCTGCTGTTCTTCCTCCTCTCTGTTTCTTTTCAGGGAAGAGGCTCTGGTTGTGCCGCTGAGCCGACCTCCATCCGCTCCTCCGTCGGGGGTTTTTTGGGTTTCGCCTGCAGAGC
>JBBBDQ010027587.1:0-10983 GCA_037127315.1 Ascarosepion bandense | reverse complement strand
AGGTATTTCATTTATTGATTACCTTTTTTTGTCTTTATGAAGAAGAACCATCATTAAAGAATATTATATAGCATTATTGGTGCATTTGAAGGAAGAAATCACCAAAAAACAGCCAGAAATGAAGAAATGATCTTTTACTAAGACAATGCACTGTGAAAACAGTCCAAAGGGACCAAAGACACAAACAACAGCAGAGAAGGTTTTGGAATACGTAAGGTATTTCATTTATTGATTACCTTTTTTTGTCTTTATGAAGAAGAACCATCATTAAAGAATATTATATAGCATTATTGGTGCATTTGAAGGAAGAAATCACCAAAAAACAGCCAGAAATGAAGAAATGATCTTTTACTAAGACAATGCACTGTGAAAACAGTCCAAAGGGACCAAAGACACAAACAACAGCAGAGAAGGTTTTGGAATATGTAAGGTATTTCATTTATTGATTACCTTTTTTTGTCTTTATGAAGAAGAACCATCATTAAAGAATATTATATAGCATTATTGGTGCATTTGAAGGAAGAAATCACCAAAAAACAGCCAGAAAAGAAGAAATGATCTTTTACTAAGACAATGCATCAGAAACAGTCCAAAGGGACCAAAGACACAAACAACAGCAGAGAAGGTTTTGGAATATGTAAGGTATTTCATTTATTGATTACCTTTTTTGTCTTTATGAAGAAGAACCATCATTAAAGAATATTATATAGCATTATTGGTGCATTTGAAGGAAGAAATCACCAAAAAACAGCCAGAAATGAAGAAATGACTTACTAAGACAATGCACTGTGAAAACAGTCCAAAGGGACCAAAGACACAAACAACAGCAGAGAAGGTTTTGGAATACGTAAGGCATTTCATTTATTGATTACCTTTTTTGTCTTTATGAAGAAGAACCATCATTAAAGAATATTATATAGCATTATTGGTGCATTTGAAGGAAGAAAATCACCAAAAAACAGCCAGGAAATGAAGAAATGATCTTTTACTAAGACAATGCACTGTGAAAACAGTCCAAAGGGACCAAAGACACAAACAACAGCAGAGAAGGTTTTTGGAATACGTAAGGTATTTCATTTATTGATTACCTTTTTTTGTCTTTATGAAGAAGAACCATCATTAAAGAATATTATATAGCATTATTGGTGCATTTGAAGGAAGAAATCACCAAAAAACAGCCAGAAATGAAGAAATGATCTTTTACTAAGACAATGCACTGTGAAAACAGTCCAAAGGGACCAAAGACACAAACAACAGCAGAGAAGGTTTTGGAATACGTAAGGTATTTCATTTATTGATTACCTTTTTTTTGTCTTTATGAAGAAGAACCATCATTAAAGAATATTATATAGCATTATTGGTGCATTTGAAGGAAGAAATCACCAAAAAACAGCCAGAAATGAAGAAATGATCTTTTACTAAGACAATGCACTGTGAAAACAGTCCAAAGGGACCAAAGACACAAACAACAGCAGAGAAGGTTTTGGAATACGTAAGGTATTTCATTTATTGATTACCTTTTTTGTCTTTATGAAGAAGAACCATCATTAAAGAATATTATATAGCATTATTGGTGCATTTGAAGGAAGAAATCACCAAAAACAGCCAGAAATGAAGAAATGATCTTTACTAAGACAATGCACTGTGAAAACAGTCCAAAGGGACCAAAGACACAAACAACAGCAGAGAAGGTTTTGGAATATGTAAGGTATTTCATTTATTAATTACCTTTTTTTGTCTTTATGAAGAAGAACCATCATTAAAGAATATTATATAGCATTATTGGTGCATTTGAAGGAAGAAATCACCAAAAACAGCCAGAAATGAAGAAATGATCTTTACTAAGACAATGCACTGTGAAAACAGTCCAAAGGGACCAAAGACACAAACAACAGCAGAGAAGGTTTTGGAATATGTAAGGTATTTCATTTATTGATTACCTTTTGTCTTTATGAAGAAGAACCATCATTAAAGAATATTATATAGCATTATTGGTGCATTTTGAAGGAAGAAATCACCAAAAAACAGCCAGAAATGAAGAAATGATCTTTTACTAAGACAATGCACTGTGAAACAGTCCAAAGGGACCAAAGACACAAACAACAGCAGAGAAGGTTTTGGAATACGTAAGGTATTTCATTTATTGATTACTTTTTGTCTTTATGAAGAACCATCATTAAAGAATATTATATAGCATTATTGGTGCATTTGAAGGAAGAAATCACCAAAAAACAGCCAGAAATGAAGAAATGGATCTTTTACTAAGACAATGCACTGTGAAAACAGTCCAAAGAGACCAAAGACACAAACAACAGCAGAGAAGGTTTTGGAATATGTAAGGTATTTCATTTATTGATTACCTTTTTTTGTCTTTATGAAGAAGAACCATCATTAAAGAATATTATATAGCATTATTGGTGCATTTGAAGGAAGAAATCACCAAAAAACAGCCAGAAATGAAGAAATGATCTTTTACTAAGACAATGCACTGTGAAAACAGTCCAAAGGGACCAAAGACACAAACAACAAAAACAGAGAAGGTTTTGGAATAGCAAGGTATTTCATTTATTAATTACCTTTTTTTGTCTTTATGAAGAAGAACCATCATTAAAGAATATTATATAGCATTATTGGTGCATTTGAAGGAAGAAATCACCAAAAACAGCCAGAAAAGAAGAAATGATCTTTTACTAAGACAATGCACTGTGAAAACAGTCCAAAGGGACCAAGACACAAACAACAGCAGAAGGTTTTGGAATACGTAAGGTATTTCATTTTATTGATTACCTTTTTTGTCTTTATGAAGAAGAACCATCATTAAAGAATATTATATAGCATTATTGGTGCATTTGAAGGAAGAAATCACCAAAAAACAGCCAGAAATGAAAATGATCTTTTACTAAGACAATGCCATGAAAACAGTCCAAAGGGACAAAAGACACAAACAACAGCAGAGAAGGTTTGGAATATGTAAGGTATTTCATTTATTGATTACCCTTTTTTTGTCTTTATGAAGAAGAACCATCATTAAAGAATATTATATAGCATTATTGGTGCATTTGAAGGAAGAAATCACCAAAAAACAGCCAGAAATGAAGAAATGATCTTTTACTAAGACAATGCACTGTGAAAACAGTCCAAAGGGATAAAGACACAAACAACAGCAGAGAAAGGTTTTGGAATATGTAAGGTATTTCATTTATTGATTACCTTTTTTTGTGCTTTATGAAGAAGAACCATCATTTAAAAGATATTATATAGCATTATTGGTGCATTTGAAGGAAGAAATCACCAAAAAACAGCCAGAAATGAAGAAATGATCTTTTACTAAGACAATGCACTGTGAAAACAGTCCAAAGAGACCAAAGACACAAACAACAGCAGAGAAGGTTTTGGAATATGTAAGGTATTTCATTTATTGATTACCTTTTTTGTCTTTATGAAGAAGAACCATCATTAAAGAATATTATATAGCATTATTGGTGCATTTTGAAGGAAGAAATCACCAAAAAACAGCCAGAAATGAAGAAATGATCTTTTACTAAGACAATGCACTGTGAAAACAGTCCAAAGGGACCAAAGACACAAACAACAGCAGAGAAGGTTTTGGAATATGTAAGGTATTTCATTTATTAATTACCTTTTTTTGTCTTTATGAAGAAGAACCATCATTAAAGAATATTATATAGCATTATTGGTGCATTTGAAGGAAGAAATCACCAAAAAACAGCCAGAAATGAAGAAATGATCTTTTACTAAGACAATGCACTGTGAAAATGATCCAAAGGGACCAAAGACACAAACAACAGCAGAGGTTTTGGAATATGTAAGGTATTTCATTTATTGATTACCTTTTTTTGTCTTTATGAAGAAGAACCATCATTAAAGAATATTATATAGCATTATTGGTGCATTTGAAGGAAGAAATCACCAAAAAACAGCCAGAAATGAAGAAATGATCTTTTACTAAGACAATGCACTGTGAAAACAGTCCAAAGGGACCAAAGACACAAACAACAGCAGAGAAGGTTTTGGAATACGTAAGGTATTTCATTTATTGATTACCTTTTTTTGTCTTTATGAGAGAACCATCATTAAAGAATATTATATAGCATTATTGGTGCATTTGAAGGAAGAAATCACCAAAAAACAGCCAGAAATGAAGAAATGATCTTTTACTAAGACAATGCACTGTGAAAACAGTCCAAAGAGACCAAAGACACAAACAACAGCAGAGAAGGTTTTGGAATATGTAAGGTATTTCATTTATTAATTGCAACTTTTTTGTCTTTATGAAGAAGAACCATCATTAAAAGAATATTATATAGCATTATTGGTGCATTTGAAGAAGAAATCACCAAAAAACAGCCAGAAATGAAGAAATGATCTTTTACTAAGACAATGCACTGTGAAAACAGTCCAAAGGGACCAAAGACACAAACAACAGCAGAGAAGGTTTTGGAATATGTAAGGTATTTCATTTATTGATTACCTTTTTTTGTCTTTATGAAGAAGAACCATCATTAAAGAATATTATATAGCATTATTGGTGCATTTGAAGGAAGAAATCACCAAAAAACAGCCAGAAATGAAGAAATGATCTTTTACTAAGACAATGCACTGTGAAAACAGTCCAAAGAGACCAAAGACACAAACAACAGCAAGAGAAGGTTTTGGAATATATGAGTATTTCATTTAAGTAATTACCTTTTTTGTCTTTATGAAGAAGAACCATCATTAAAAGAATATTATATAGCATTATTGGTGCATTTGAAGGAAGAAATCACCAAAAAACAGCCAGAAATGAAGAAATGATCTTTTACTAAGACAATGCACTGTGAAAACAGTCAAGAGAGACCAAAGACACAAACAACAGCAGAGAAGGTTTTGGAATATGTAATTATTTCATTTATTGATTACCTTTTTTGTCTTTATGAAGAAGAACCATCATTAAAGAATATTATATAGCATTATTGGTGCATTTGAAGGAAGAAATCACCAAAAAACAGCCAGAAATGAAGAAATGATCTTTTACTAAGACAATGCACTGTGAAAACAGTCCAAAGAGACCAAAGACACAAACAACAGCAGAGAAGGTTTTGGAATATGTAAGGTATTTCATTTATTAATTACCTTTTTTTGTCTTTATGAAGAAGAACCATCATTAAAAGAATATTATATAGCATTATTGGTGCATTTGAAGGAAGAAATCGCCAAAAAACAGCAAGAAATGAAGAAATGATCTTTTACTAAGACAATGCACTGTGAAAACAGTCAAAGGGACCAAAGACACAAACAACAGCAGAGAAGGTTTTGGAATACGTAAGGTATTTCATTTATTGATTACCTTTTTTTGTCTTTATGAAGAAGAACCATCATTAAAGAATATTATATAGCATTATTGGTGCATTTGAAGGAAGAAATCACCAAAAAACAGCCAGAAATGAAGAAATGATCTTTTACTAAGACAATGCACTGTGAAAACAGTCCAAAGGGACCAAAGACACAAACAACAGCAGAGAAAGGTTTTGGAATACGTAAGGTATTTCATTTATTAATTACCTTTTTTTGTCTTTATGAAGAAGAACCATCATTAAAGAATATTATATAGCACATTATTGGTGCATTTGAAGGGAAGAAATCACCAAAAAACAGCCAGAAATGAAGAAATGATCTTTTACTAAGACAATGCACTGTGAAAACAGTCCAAAGGGACCAAAGACACAAACAACAGCAGAGAAGGTTTTGGAATATGTAAGTATTTCATTTATTGATTACCTTTTTTGTCTTTATGAAGAAGAACCATCATTAAAGAATATTATATAGCATTATTGGTGCATTTGAAGGAAGAAATCACCAAAAAACAGCCAGAAATGAAGAAATGATCTTTTACTAAGACAATGCACTGTGAAAACAGTCCAAAGGGACCAAAAAGACACAAACAACAGCAGAAGGTTTTGGAATACGTAAGGTATTTCATTTATTAATTACCTTTTTTTGTCTTTATGAAGAAGAACCATCATTAAAGAATATTATATAGCATTATTGGTGCATTTGAAGGAGAAATCACCAAAAAACAGCCAGAAATGAAGAAATGATCTTTTACTAAGACAATGCACTGTGAAAACAGTCCAAAGGGACCAAAGACACAAACAACAGCAGAGAAGGTTTTGGAATATGTAAGGTATTTCATTTATTGATTACCTTTTTTTGTCTTTATGAAGAAGAACCATCATTAAAGAATATTATATAGCATTATTGGTGCATTTGAAGGGAAGAAATCACCCAAAAAGCAGCCAGAAATGAAGAAATGATCTTTTACTAAGACAATGCACTGTGAAAACAGTCCAAAGAGACCAAAGACACAAACAACAGCAGAGAAGGTTTTGGAATATATGGAGTATTTCATTTATTGATTACCTTTTTTTGTCTTTATGAAAGAAAGAACCATCATTAAAGAATATTATATAGCATTATTGGTGCATTTGAAGGAAGAAATCACCAAAAAACAGCCAGAAATGAAGAAATGATCTTTTACTAAGACAATGCACTGTGAAAACAGTCCAAAGGGACCAAAAAGACACAAACAACAGCAGAGAGAAAGGTTTTGGAATACGTAAGGTATTTCATTTATTAATTACCTTTTTTTGTCTTTATGAAAGAAGAACCATCATTAAAGAATATTATATAGCATTATTGGTGCATTTGAAGGAAGAAATCACCAAAAAACAGCCAGAAATGAAGAAATGATCTTTTACTAAGACAATGCACTGTGAAAACAGTCCAAAGGGACCAAAAGCACAAACAACAGCAGAGAAGGTTTGGAATACGTAAGGTATTTCATTATTGATTACCTTTTTTTGTCTTTATGAAGAAGAACCATCATTAAGAGAATATTATATAGCATTATTGGTGCATTTGAAGGAAGAAATCACCAAAAAACAGCCAGAAATGAAGAAATGATCTTTTACTAAGACAATGCACTGTGAAAACAGTCCAAAGAGACCAAAGACACAAACAACAGCAGAGAAGGTTTTGGAATATGTAAGGTATTTCATTTATTGATTACCTTTTTTTTTGTCTTCTAAAGAAGAACCATCATTAAAGAATATTATATAGCATTATTGGTGCATTTGAAGGAAAAGTATAAAAAACAGCCAGAAATGAAGAAATGATCTTTTACTAAGACAATGCACTGTGAAAACAGTCCAAAGAGACCAAAGACACAAACAACAGCAGAGAAGGTTTTGGAATATGTGAGTATTTCATTTATTGATTACCTTTTTTTGTCTTTATGAAGAAGAACCATCATTAAAGAATATTATATAGCATTATTGGTGCATTTGAAGGAAAGAAATCACCAAAAAACAGCCAGAAATGAAGAAATGATCTTTTACTAAGACAATGCACTGTGAAAACAGTCCAAAGGGACCAAAGACACAAACAACAGCAGAGAAGGTTTTGGAATATGTAAGGTATTTCATTTATTGATTACCTTTTTTTTGTCTTTATGAAGAAGAACCATCATTAAAGAATATTATATAGCATTATTGGTGCATTTGAAGGAAGAAATCACCAAAAAACAGCCAGAAATGAAGAAATGATCTTTTACTAAGACAATGCACTGTGAAAACAGTCCAAAGGGACAAAAGACACAAACAACAGCAGAGAAGGTTTTGGAATACGTAAGGTATTTCATTTATTGATTACCTTTTTTGTCTTTATGAAGAAGAACCATCATTAAAGAATATTATATAGCATTATTGGTGCATTTGAAGGAAGAAATCACCAAAAAACAGCCAGAAATGAAAAGAAATGATCTTTTACTAAGACAATGCACTGTGAAAACAGTCCAAAGAGACCAAAGACACAAACAACAGCAGAGAAGGTTTTGGAATATGTAAGGTATTTCATTTATTGATTACCTTTTTTGTCTTTATGAAGAAGAACCATCATTAAAGAATATTATTTAGCATTATTGGTGCATTTGAAGGAAGAAATCACCAAAAAACAGCCAGAAATGAAGAAATGATCTTTTACTAAGACAATGCACTGTAGAAAACAGTCCAAAGGACCAAAGACACAAACAACAGCAGAGAAGGTTTTGGAATATGTAGGGTATTTCATTTATTGATTACCTTTTTTGTCTTTATGAAGAAGAACCATCATTAAAGAAATATTATATAGCATTATTGGTGCATTTGAAGGAAAGCTCACCAAAAAACAGCCAGAAATGAAGAAATGATCTTTTACTAAGACAATGCACTGTGAAAACAGTCCAAAGAGACCAAAGACACAAACAACAGCAGAGAAGGTTTTGGAATACGTAAGGTATTTCATTTATTGATTACCTTTTTTTGTCTTTATGAAGAAGAACCATCATTAAAGAATATTATATAGCATTATTGGTGCATTTGAAGGAAGAAATCACCAAAAAACAGCCAGAAATGAAAAATGATCTTTTACTAAGACAATGCACTGTGAAAACAGTCCAAAGAGACCAAAGACACAAACAACAGCAGAGAAGGTTTTGGAATATGTAAGGTATTTCATTTATTAATTACCTTTTTGTCTTTATGAAGAAGAACCATCATTAAAGAATATTATATAGCATTATTGGTGCATTTGAAGGAAGAAATCACCAAAAAACAGCCAGAAATGAAGAAATGATCTTTTACTAAGACAATGCACTGTGAAAACAGTCCAAAGAGACCAAAGACACAAACAACAGCAGAGAAGGTTTTGGAATACGTAAGGTATTTCATTTATTGATTACCTTTTTTGTCTTTATGAAGAAGAACCATCATTAAAGAATATTATATAGCATTATTGGTGCATTTGAAGGAAGAAATCACCAAAAAACAGCCAGAAATGAAGAAATGATCTTTTACTAAGACAATGCACTGTGAAAACAGTCCAAAGGGACCAAAGACACAAACAACAGCAGAAGGTTTGGAATATGTAAGGTATTTCATTTATTGATTACCTTTTGTCTTTATGAAGAAGAACCATCATTAAAGAATATTATATAGCATTATTGGTGCATTTGAAGGAAGAAATCACCAAAAAACAGCCAGAAATGAAGAAATGATCTTTTACTAAGACAATGCACTGTGAAAACAGTCCAAAGGGACCAAAGACACAAACAACAGCAGAGAAGGTTTTTGGAATATGTAAGGTATTTCATTTATTAATTACCTTTTTTGTCTTTATGAAGAAGAACCATCATTAAAGAATATTATATAGCATTATTGGTGCATTTGAAGGAAGAAATCACCAAAAAACAGCCAGAAATGAAGAAATGATCTTTTACTAAGACAATGCACTGTGAAAACAGTCCAAAGGAGACCAAGACACAAACAACAGCAGAGAAGGTTTTTGGAATATGTAAGGTATTTCATTTATTAATTACGCTTTTTGTCTTTTATGAAGAACCATCATTAAAGAATATTATATAGCATTATTGGTGCATTTGAAGGAAGAAATCACCAAAAAACAGCCAGAAATGAAGAAATGATCTTTTACTAAGACAATGCACTGTGAAAACAGTCCAAAGGGACCAAAGACACAAACAACAGCAGAGAAGGTTTTGGAATATGTAAGGTATTTCATTTATTAATTACCTTTTTTGTCTTTATGAAGAAGAACCATCATTAAAAAGAATATTATATAGCATTATTGGTGCATTTGAAGGAAGAAATCACCAAAAAACAGCCAGAAATGAAGAAATGATCTTTTACTAAGACAATGCACTGTGAAAACAGTCAAAGAGACCAAAGACACAAACAACAGCAGAGAAGGTTTTGGAATATGTAAGGTATTTCATTTATTAATTACCTTTTTGTCTTTATGAAGAAGAACCATCATTAAAGTATTATATAGCATTATTGGTGCATTTGAAGGAAAGAAATCACCAAAAAAACAGCAGAAATAGAAGAAATGATCTTTTACTAAGACAATGCACTGTGAAAACAGTCCAAAGGGACCAAAGACACAAACAACAGCAGAGAAAGGTTTTGGAATACGTAAGGTATTTCATTTATTGATTACCTTTTTTGTCTTTATGAAGAAGAACCATCATTAAAGAATATTATATAGCATTATTGGTGCATTTGAAGGAAGAAATCACCAAAAAACAGCCAGAAATGAAGAAATGATCTTTTACTAAGACAATGCACTGTGAAAACAGTCCAAAGAGACCAAAGACACAAACAACAGCAGAGAAGGTTTTGGAATATGTAAGGTATTTCATTTATTGATTACCTTTTTTTGTCTTTATGAAGAAGAACCATCATTAAAGAATATTATATAGCATTATTGGTGCATTTGAAGGAAGAAATCACCAAAAAACAGCCAGAGAAATGAAGAAATGATCTTTTACTAAGACAATGCACTGTGAAAACAGTCCAAAGAGACCAAAGACACAAAAACAACAACCAGAGAAGGTTTTGGAATATGTAAGGTATTTCATTTATTAATTACCTTTTTTGTCTTTATGAAGAAGAACCATCATTAAAGAATATTATATAGCATTATTGGTGCATTTGAAGGAAGAAATCACCAAAAAACAGCCAGAAATGAAGAAATGATCTTTTACTAAGACAATGCACTGTGAAAACAGTCCAAAGAGATAAAAAGACACAAACAACAGCAGAGAAGGTTTTGGAATATGTAAGGTATTTCATTTATTAATTACCTTTTTTGTCTTTATAGAAGAACCATCATTAAAAGAGAATATTATATAGCATTATTGGTGCATTTGAAGGAAGAAATCACCAAAAAACAGCCAGAAATGAAGAAATGATCTTTTACTAAGACAATGCACTGTGAAAACAGTCCAAAGGGACCAAAGACACAAACAACAGCAGAGAAGGTTTTGGAATATGTAAGGTATTTCATTTATTAATTACCTTTTTTTGTCTTTATGAAGAAGAACCATCATTAAAGAATATTATATAGCATTATTGGTGCATTTGAAGGAAG
>JBBBDQ010027586.1:0-12894 GCA_037127315.1 Ascarosepion bandense | reverse complement strand
AGTTCCGCAACGCCTGTAATGGGGCCTAGCAGTGGCACGGCCGGTGTCTCACAACACCAGGGAGCCCCGGCTCCCATCCTCCCAAATTCCGAAGCCCGGCCGCAAGTGTGGTCAAGGACAAGGATGAGGAGTATGGTATGTCGTTGCTAGAGGCAAAGATCCTGAGCAGCGGTGCCTCAGTCCCCTGAAACTCCTAGGGGATGACAACTACAGTCCCACTCCCTCTGGCAGCTCTAAAGGACAGTCTCGGCGGTGCATTTAGACAGGCCTTTGAGTGAGATTCAAAAAAAAGCGGAACCGAATTGGGAAAAAATCGTCCAGCTGCAAAATTAAAGAAAGACCTAGAGAAGAAGAAATCAACAAATTTAGCAGCTCCCCACTCTTCCGTCTCGCCCCGTCTTCTCCCTCCCGAAAAAAACCATGCCCCCCCTCCCATGACAAAGTCTCTGACCACTTCCCCGTCGAAATTCAAAAGACCGCCCTTCGTATCCTTCCACTCCTGCTTCTCCCGATGTCTCAATCGCACTCCACCCCCCAACACCACCTTCTCTCTCCTCACAAGTCTAAAAGACAAAGAAGCCCTGAAGTAGCGGTTCGCGAGGAAAGAAAGAAAATGAAACCTTTCAATCTCGGTGAAGAAGTTTGCCGAGTTTCTGCAGAAACAGCTCAAAAGGCGCTGAGCCATTCAAAGCGCTTAAAAAACTGGACTTCATTTAAAAAGTACACGACAAAGATGTCGAAGATCCGCGCAATTTCCCAAACGCCAAGAGGATTCAGATTGTCGTGCGGTTCATAGCTGGTACTAGACAAATATGACTATGTTAGGGGAGGCGAATGATTCGTTTGCTACGAACCCTCCCCTTTCTTATTTCCACACAGGGACAATGTGTACCACAGTTTTGTTCTGGAGGACCCCGGTTTATGTTCACTCCCTCCCTTTACAGAGCGTTGAAAACCACGTTTCCCCTGGACATTGGCGGCCTGTCCTATGAAGGATGGTACCCACTAAAAGCGAAATGGGTCTCGGCTCAAATGGGACGGCTACCGGTGTCCTGTCACCGGACATGCTCCGAAATAGTTCCCTCAACCCTAATCTGACTGATAATGGCTCTCTGGTTAGCAAGCATGAATGCCTTGCATTGAGGTCTGAGTCTCGGAGGGTGAGACTCCCTTCATGATCTCCAGCGCCTCGGGGTGACGGTTGTTGTTTGCAGGAGACCCCGTTTTTTGCTGGCGACTATGAGGGCATACTGTCTAGGGATTACGATCTCTCATTCAGCATGTTTTGATGGTCGTTCTAGAGGCTTCGGCTATGAGCAAGTCTTTGGGTGCGGCGTGTACGCTTGTTCTCAGGATCCAGCGGGCAGGATTTGTGTTGGATATTACCATAAAGGAGAAGTTCTTTCGCCTCATTGGGCTTATAAAACAATATCCATGCGGAGCGTCCTGCTTTGTTTCGGCAGCTCGAGTTTCAATTCTTGGAACACCGAGGGTACCTTAGCGGGGATTGGAATGCCGTCCTTGACCCCAGAGAAGGATCGTATAGGAGAAAGATCGGGTACTAACAACCCGGATGTGAAACCATTTCCGGGAATTTATCGACAGGAATGATCTTGTCGATAAATACCGAAATGAAACGTTCTCGGGAGGTAGTGTGACTCACCAATAGGGGGCAGTCGATTCGCTGCATAAAGCTACCTCGACCGAGTCCTAGTTAGGAGAGCCACGTAGGGCTCAGGGTTGTCCAAGTTTTCATTCCATAGTTTACACGGGATCATAGGCTCGTCCGGGTTCGTGTAAACTTCTAGATAAGCCTAAGGTTAAGTTGGATGGCTACTGGAAACGAACGTGCCATTATTTGATAGCTACATTTCAGCACCAGCTTTACTAACACTAAAGCGGGAACTGACGGGGGCCAGGGTTGGGAATAAGGTGGGATACACTTTAACCAAAATTGTGTCGTTTGCTGCCGACTATAGCCGTCGGCTCAAATTTAGCTAATTTAGCGGCGCAACGACGTCGCTAGAGAAAAAGCTGATCGGGCAGTTAAATCCCGAAATAGTGGGGACGTAGCCTTAGCTAGGGCCGAGCTGGCCTCCTTGGCTATCAAGAAGGATCAAGCTCTGGTAGTTAGGGCTAGGTTAAAAAGAATGTCTTCTGAGGCAACGAATATGGCCGCAGAATTGCGTGCAGAGGAAGCTAGGCAAGCAGCCAATCGGATGGTCGTACCGTGACTTCAGACGTGGGTATATGTGGAGCTTTTCGGGATTACTTCCAGGATCTTTTCACCAGGGAGCCCGGTCTGAGCTCTGCTCAGTTCGACACCTATTTGGCTGACTTTCCCCGCCTCGAGGCGGCTGAAGCGGCTAGGTGCGAGGGGCCCATAACAGAGTCGGAAATCTGGGATGCGCTGAAGTTGGTTGGCCGGGACAAAACTCCAGGTTTGGATGGTCTTCCCTACGAACTGTACTTGAGGCAGTCGTCCGTTCTTGTTCCTCTGCTGGCTCTTGTTTATAACAACTGGATGAAGCAGGGGTCTATACCTCGACGCTTCACCAGGGGTGTAATCAAGGTGCTTCGCAAGAGCAAGAGCGGTGGGGGTGGCATAGATAATTATCGGCCTTTAACGATGTCTGACTTAAAGATTTTTGCCAAGATCTTGGCCGGCGATTTGCAGGCTGTCCTCTCTAGTCTGGGTGGCCCCGAGCAAGACTTGTGCTGTGAAGAAGGGCAGGACTATTCGGAGCAACCTTCATTTGGTACGCTGATCATCGACGACACCGGCTCGCGCTGATCAATTTGGATCAGTCCAAGGCATTCGATAAAAGGGTTGATATCGTTTCTTGGAGTCTGTCCTTTCCGCCGCCGGTTTCGGGCCGTACTTTCGCTCCTGGATCCGACTGCTGTATGAGTCCCCCGATGCGCTGGTGGAAGTGAATGGGGTAAGATCGAGCCCTTCACTTTATCTCGCTCCATTCATCAAGGTTGTCCACTTTCGCCTTTGCTGTACGTTCTTGCGTTGGAGCCATTCCTTCGCAAGTTAAAGGCGAATCCGGTCCTTCGCCGTTCAGCACCTGGTGCTACCACCTCGGCCGAACTCCGCCTATGCTGACGACGTTTCGGTTTTTGTGTCGGCCAAAGCCGAGATTGACGAAGTCAGCAAAGAAATCGAATGCTATGAGACGGTGACAGGGGCCAAGATCAATCGCGATAAGTCTGGCTGGCTTGCGATTGGGTGCGTGGAAGGGAGTTTCTCTTCCCGGACCTTTCCTCTGGACGGACGGGCCGATCAAGATTCTCGGCGTCTTTCGGTCTGATCTCCAGTTGGAAATGAATTGGTCGGAGGTTCGAGAGAAGGCCGAGGGCGCAGTTCGTCTGTGGACTCGGAGGAGGCTCTTGCAAGGGGAGGGCGGAAGTATGTGCTTCGCATCTACCCGATTCTCCTTTACCGACTCTCGGTACTTCCTGTCCCGTGTGCCATTCGTTTGGGTTTAATTCAGCTCTTGTTCTCCTTCCTTTGGGGAGAAGGCAAGTCTCCCAAAGTACGTCGCGAGATCTGTTGCCTGCATCCATCTGAGGGCGGTCTGGGCATGCCTAGCGTTGAGATTCGTCAACACACGCTTCGCATTAGATTCCTGGATCGAATGTGTATGCTGGAGGATGAGAACGGCGCCCTCGTTCAGAGGGACGTCCATAAAAACTTTCCATCCCTGAGAAGTGTGCATTTGTCGGAGGAGGAGGCCGGCCGTACTCCTCGTGGCAGTCTCCTTCTTCCTCGTTTGGCTCTCAGTTTCTCTTGCGGGCTACGGATGGCCTCTCCAACGCCCAATCGTTGTCTCTTAGGGCATTATATCGGGTTTTGATTGGAGGCCGTTCAAGATGAACTTGATTGGCGAGCTCAGGCTTACGAAGCAGGAGGCTCGCTCCATATGGCCTTGGGCGCCTGGGTTGAAATGTCTCACTAACGATGAGGCATCACTCACCTGGCTGATGATTCGAAAGGCTCTCTGGGTAGGCAAGAGGCTTCATGCAGCGGGCCTAACACCAAAATCAACCTGCGTGCGTTGTGGGCTGACGGCCAAACCGTCGATCATACCTTCTTCCACTGCAGTGTTGTTGCTCCGTTGTGTAAGTTTCTTGAAGACCTCATGGTTCGTATGCTGCGTGGAAAGTTACTGTCCTTGGGAAACTGATTCTGTTTGTAGCAATGTCGTACCTCGATTATCTAGGGCTGAGCTATGTGCTCTTTGCTACTAGGTGTTATGCGAATCAGTGATTTGGACGACCACGACAGAAGGAATTCTATGGTGATGAGAAGTTTACCTCTTCCCAACTGATCTTGTTCTTTAAGCATCAGCTTAAGTCAAGATCAGGACGAAAGAAGAGCGACTCACTCCATCTGAATTTGGCAAAAGGTGGGTGAGTCTTGCGCGATTCTGTCGAGTGAAAGGTACTTTGACCTGGAGTGGTTGTTTGATGCTGGTTAGGCATCAGGATATTGAACCGTGCTGGGCTGAACATGTGCACCCCGTCCCTGTTAGGTTAGTGTAGGGAAACTTTAGGATTTTTCTGTTTTTGGCTTCAATGTTAACTTAGCTAGGTTATGATTGCTCATTGGCCCCCTTTTCTTTTTGTCCCCTATTTTTCTTTAGTTTAACCCCCCTTCCCTTCCCACCTAGGTGTTCAACAATGTTAGTTCCCCGGTGGATGCGTGGCGACTTTCGTTATTTTTCAAGTGTGTTTTTCGTTTTTTGTTATGATGTTTAAATCCGTGAGTGATTGTGTGAGTGACTGCTGATCGGACATATGGTATTATATTTATAAAGCCACGCATTATGTTTCGTCGGGAAGTGATTTTGCTGTCACAATATTAGAGTAGTGGGGGCACATTACCAATACGATTTTTGTTTAGTTTCTTGTACATATATTACTTTCATTGTATAAAATCATTGGGGAATTTTAAATGTTGTTATTTTCTGCCCATGCCCTCCACTGAAAATTGTACATATGGGAGTTAGTAGGACTACATAGAGAACCTGAGGTATTATGGTGGACGTGGTAAGAATGGTAAGTAAAAATGTGGTTTTATGGTGAAAGGTTATTGTAAGCGTGTCAGGGTCAACGAAAGTGAATAGCTAGGATTAAATTAGGACAGTTGATGACCAGCCTTTCCCCATCCCCGTATTAGGCCTTATGTACACATTTGTACTTCAGTACAATAAATAATAAAGTTCTTGCTCAGTTTTTGACGTTTGTTGTCATTTTTCTCCGACCTTGTTTTGGCGAGCGTCAGACACTTTTTGTTTAAAAAACTGTGATTCACTTATTTGGACTGTTTATTTTACAAAAAAGACCTTTTTGTTGAGTAAGTTTATTTTTTATTTATTTTCTTTTTCGTTTATTTACTTTGTTCTTTTCTTTTTTTATTCTTCTAGCTTTTTGTTTTTATTTTTTTCGTATTTTTGGCGGCCATATTTGTTTATTTAGGTCGGCCGTTTTGAGAGTTTATTTTTATTTTTATTTTTTTTTTCAGTATCTGTTTGGCCTTAAGTGCCATATTTATATTTTTTTAACTGTCCCTATTTTGACCAGAAGCTGAAGAATTAGCTGATTTTTTATTTTCTTCCAATTTTAACTTTTCTTTTTTCAGCCCCTCCCCAGTTTTCTTTTGGAAGTCGCCGTTAGGAGACTTTTCGCTTTCTTTTTGTTTGTTTGTATTTGTTTGTATTTGTTTTCTTTGTGCATTTAATTTAATTGTACATTTGCAAAGTTTAATCGTTGTTTTAAATTTATTTTCGTTAATTCATTTATTTTGTAAAGTTTAGTTAAACCGCTTCAATTTATTTTTAGCCCCTCCCCCTATTTTCTTTGTCGGGAGTAGCCGTTTAGGCAACTCTCCGTTTATTTTAACACAAATTTATCTGTGTAGTAGTTTATCGTAACTGGTAAAGTTTATTTTTGTATAAATTTGTTTTTCTTTTATTTTTTTTAACCTCTCCGGAGGCTAATTTTTGCCATTTAAAAGGCTTTTCTTCCTCTTATATTTGTAAGTTTAATTACACCGTTAAAGGCAAGTTTTTTCCTAAGCCTTTTGTTATTTCTATTCTTTGCCATTGTAGGCTAATTTTGTAATTATTACTGTTCTTGTCATTACTTTGTGAGGAGAGTCTTTTTTTTTTTTTTTTTTTTACGCCCCCCCCCACCATTTTTCCTACCCCGCTCATTCTTATTATTTACGGAGGAAAATATATAGTGACAAGCAAATATAAAAATGGCCGACTCAAGTCAGTCAGTTAAAAAGAAATTAATTTTTGATCCGCCCAGGAAGGGCCCGCCTGACAAAAATAAAGAGGAATATCCTCTAAATGAGTCTAATAGTAAGACGAAAATGGTGGCCGAGAAAGGCCAAAAAGGTACAACAGATGATAAGACTAGAAATGCCAAGACAACAATAAAGATGCTAAGGCCGGGGAGTTGCCCGATTGCTGGAAGTCCCACCTAAGATGCATTATAAACATTGCGGAGTTTCTGGAGAGATCTAAAGGTTTCGACCATCTTTTGAAAGATGACGGACTTTTGGGAAAACCCCGGGAACTACAAAAAGTTTAGAAAAAGAGAATAGTGTCGGTCTTCGTGGTGGACAAGCGTTCGCGCAAAATTTGTCGCGCTCACGAAAGACACAGTGATCCGTCACTGGTGTCCCTAGGGGTTAAGCCCCAAAGAGTAATTAGAGGGCCGCTCTTTTCATGTGGGACGTACTGCTGCCCTGCGGAAGGTGTTTAGAAGTCATCAAAGAAGAGAACTTATCACTAATGACCTTATCTTGAGAACAGAATATGAAGGCCGAAGAAGGACCACAGTAGCAGTATGTGAGGTGCCTCCTCAGGTTGCCGGCGAACATCTGGCATCGTATTTAAGGAAATATGGCCAAATACTCGCAGCCGCTTCCGACAATGAACGGGGGATGGACATTTGACATCATAATGGAGCGAAGCCTTCGATTCCGTCCCCAACTGCTTGGATTACTGCGGCCGGAAAATGCAGGTCATAGTGACTGGCCGAAAACCAACTTGCTGGAAGTGCGGGCAGACTGGTCACCTGTCCTCTTCCTGCCCAGAGAAGAAGGCCTCTGGTGATCCGGCCGCTGGCGACCAGAATACCCCTAAGCCTGACAACCGTAGTTCCGCAGCATACCTGTGGCTATAGCAGCGGCACGGTCCGGTGTCTCACAAAACCGGGTGGGTCTCGGCCCCCATCCTCCCAAATTCCGAAGCCTGCCGCAAGTGTGGTTAAGGACAAGGATGAGGGTGTATGGCATGTCGTTGCTAGAGGCAAAGGGGAAGATCCGAGCAGCGGTTCCTCAGTCCCCTGAATCTCCTAGGGATGACACCGACGATCCACTCCCTCTGGCAGCTTTAAGGGCGACGTCCCGGCGGTCCATCAGGACGAGCCATTGAATGAAATGCAAAGAAGGCCGAACCCAACTGGGACAAAATTGTTCAGCTTAGGAAACTTAAGGAAACTGGAAAATAAGAAACCCTCAAAACCAGCAACTTCACCTTCTTCCGTTTCCGCCACTTCCTCCCCCTCCCGGAAAAAAACCAGCGGCCCCTCCGCCCATGACTAAGTCTCTGACCACTTCCCCGTCCAAAATGACCACCTTTGAGAACATCAATCCCAAGTCCCTTCTCATTATTCCTTCTACTCCTGCTTCTCCTGATGACTCGCCCATGTCCACCCCAACACCTACTCCCTCTCTCTCTCCTCACAAAAGCAAGAGACAGAGAAGCCCTGAGGCGGCCTCTGGTGAGGAAAAAAGGAAGAAATTTGAAACCTCCCCTTCAACCTTGGGGAGGACGTGTGTAGAGTTTCCGAGGAGACTGCTCAAAGGGCTCTGAGCCACTCAAAGCGCCTGAAACCGCTACTCCGGTTTCAAAAATTACAAGACAAGGACATAGAGGACCCGCGCAATTTCCCAAACGCCAAGAGGATCCTGACGGTCGTGCGTTCAGGAGCTGGGGCACGTCAAATATGGACTATGTTAGGGAGGCAAATGATTCGTTTGCAACAGACCCTCCCCTTTCTTATTTCCATGATGAGGACAACAAAAATTTACAGCAGTTTTTGTTCTGGGAGGACCCCGGTTTATGTTCACCACTACTTTAAGAGCGTTGAAACTAACGTTTCCCCTGGACATTGGCAGCCTGTCCTATGATGGCACTATCAAAAGTGAAATGGGTCTCGGCTCAATGGGACGGGCTGTCGGTGTCCTAATCTTTTTTTGGACATGTTCATTCGTTCTCCAATAACCCTATCGGATGATAATGGCTCTCTGGTTAGCAAGTATGAATGCCCGGGGGCTGAGGTCTGAGTCTCGGAGGGTGAGACTCCTTCATGATCTCCAGCGCCTCGGGGTGGATGTTTGTTGTTTGCAGGAGACCCGGTTTTTTGCTGGCGACTATGAGGGCATACTGTCTAGGGATTACGATCTCTATTCAGCATGTTTTGATGGTCGTTCTAGAGGTGTTTCCTGGCTAGTAGAGCAAGTCTTTGGGTGCGGCGTGTACGCTTGTCTTCGCGGATCCAGCGGGCGGGATTTGTGTGCTGGATATTACCATAAAGGAGAAGTCTTTTCGCCTCATTGGGGTTTATGCGCCCCAATGTCTGTGCGGGCGATCCTGCTTTTGTTTCGGCAGCTCGAGTCGTTCTTTGGAACATCGAGGCGGGTAATTTTAGCGGGGATTGGAATGCCGTCCTTGACCCTGAGAAGGATCGTATAGGAGAAAGATCGGGTACTAACAACCCGGATGTGAAACCATTTCGGGAATTTATCGACAGGAATGATCTTGTCGATAAGTACCAAAATGAACACCCGGGAGGTAGTGTGGACTTGGACTAATAGGGGCAGCTGGATTCAGAGGTACGCGCAAGCTACCTCGACCGAGTCCTAGTTAGGAGAGTCGACGTAGACCCTTGGTGTCCAAGTTTCCATTCGCAGTTTGCACTCGGATCATACTAGGCTCGTCCGGGTTCGTGTAAACTTAGATAAGCCTAAGGTTAAGTTGGCTGGCTACTGGAAATTGAACGCGTCATTATTTGATAGCCAAGATTTCCAGCACCAGCTTTTACTAACACTAAAGCGGGAACTGACGGGGCTGTGGTTGGGGAATAAGTGGTGGGATACACTTAAATCCGAATTAGTTAAGTTTGCTGCCGACTATAGCCGTCGGCTCAACAGCTAATTTAGCGGCGCAATCGACGTTAGAGAAAAAGTTGATCGGGCAGTTAAATCCCGTAATAGTGGGGACGTAGCCTTAGCTAGGGCCGAGCTGGCCTCCTTGGCTATCAAGAAGGATCAAGCTCTGGTAGTTAGGGCTAGGTTAAAAAGAATGTCTTCTGAGGCAACGAATATAGCGCAGAATTGCGTGCAGAGCTAGGCAAGCAGCCAATCGGCATATCAAGGACATCACATTGCCGGATGGTCGTACCGTGACTACAGACGTGGGTATATGTGGGCTTTTCGGGATTACTTCCAGGATCTTTTCACCAGGGAGCCCGGTCTGAGCTCTGCTCAGTTCGACACCCTATTTGGCCCGACTTTCCCCGCCTCGAGGCGGCTGAAGCGGCTAGGTGCGGGGGCCCATAACGAGTCGGAAATCTGGGATGTAGTGGATTGGCCAGGACAAAACTCCAGGTTTGGATGGTCTTCCCTACGAACTGTACTTGAGGCAGTCGTCCGTTCTTGTTCCTCTGCTGGCTCTTGTTTATAACAACTGGATGAAGCAGGGGTCTATACCTCGTCGCTTCACCAGGGGTGTAATCAAGTTGCTTCGCAAGAGCAAGAGCGGTGGGGGTGGCATAGATAATTATCGGCCTTTAACGATGTTAAATACTGACTTAAAGATTTTTGCCAAGATCTTGGCCGGCCGTTTACGGAAGCTGTCCTCTCTAGTCTGATTGGCCCCGAGCAGACTTGTGCTGTGAAGGGCTGGGACTATTCAGGACAACCTTCATTTGGTACGCCTGATCATCGAGAAAACCGACACCGAAGCCGCGCTGATCGAGTTGGATCAGTCCAAGGCATTCGATGAGATGGCTACCATCTCGTTTCTTGGAGTCTGTCTTTCCGCCGCCGGTTTCGGGCCGTACTTTCGCTCCTGGATCCGACTGCTGTATGAGTCCCCGGTGCGCTGGTGGAAGTGAATGGGGTAAGATCCGAAGCCCTTCACTTTATCTCGCTCCATTCGTCAGGTTGTCCACTTTCGCCTTTGCTGTACGTTCTTGCGTTGGAGCCATTCCTTCGCAAGTTAAAGGCGAATCCGGTCCCTTCGCGGAATTTCCGTACCTGGTGCTACCACCTCGGCCAGGTACTCCGCCTATGCTGACGACATTTCGGGTTTTGTGTCGAGCAAAGCCGAGATTGACGAAGTCAGCAAAGAAATCAGATGTTATGAGACGGTGACAGGGGCCAAGATCAATCGCGATAAGTCTGTTGGCTTGCGATTGGGTGCGTGGAAGGGAGTTTCCTCTTCCAAGGACCTTTCCTCTGGACGGACGGGCCGATCAAGATTCTCGGCGTCTTTTTTCGGTCCTGATCTCCAGTTGGAAATGAATTGGTCGGAGGTTCGAGAGAAGGCCGAGGGCGCAGTTCGTCTGTGGACTCGGAGGAGGCTCTCCTTAAAGGGGAGGGCGGAAGTATGTGCTTCGCACATCTACCCATTCTCCTTTGCAAACTCTCGGTACTTCCTGTCCCGTGTGCCATTCGTTTGGGTTTAATTCAGCTCTTGTTCTCCTTCCTTTGGGGAGAAGGCAAGTCTCCCAAGGTACGTCGCGAGAGATCTGTTGCCTGCATCCATCTGAGGGCAGTCTGGGCATGCCTAGCGTTGAGATTCGTCAACACGCGCATTAGATTCCTGGATCGAATGTGTATGCTGGAGGGTGAGAACGGCGCCCTCGTTCAAGAGGACGTCCATAAAAACTTTCCATCCCCTGAGAAGTGTGCATTTGTCGGAGGAGGAGGCCGGCCGTACTCCTCGTGGCAGTGCTCCTTCTATAAAAGAATGTCGTTTGGCTCTCCAGTTTCTCTTGCGGGCTACGGATGGCCTCTCCAACGCCCAATCGTTGTCTCTTAGGGCATTATATCGGGTTTTAGTTAGAGGCCGTTCAACGAAGATGAACTGATTGGCGAGCTCCAGGCTTACGAAGCAGGAGGCTCGCTCCATATGGCCTTGGGCGCCTGGGTTGAAATGTCTCACTAACGATGAGGCATCACTCACCCTGGCTGATGATACGAAGGAAGCTCTCTGGGTGAGCAAGAGGCTTCATGCAGCAGGCTAACTCCGAAATCAACCTGCGTGCGTTGTGGGCTGACGACGAAACCGTCGATCATGCCTTCTTCCACTGCAGTGTTGTTGCCCCATTAATATGTAAGTTTCTTAGAAGACCTCATAGTTCGTATGCTGCGTGGAAAGTTCTTTGTCCTTGAGGCTAGTTCTGTTTGTAGCAATGTCGTGCCTCCGTTATCTAGGGCGAGCACTATGTGCTCTTTTGCTTGCTAGGAGTGTTATGCGGTGATTTGGACGACGCGACAGAAGGAAATTCTATGGTGATGAGAAGTTTACCTCTTCCCAACTGATCTTGTTCTTTAAGCATCGCTTAAAGTGAAATCAGGACTTGAAAAGGAAACGACTCACTCCATCTGAATTTATTAGTGGGTAGTGCGCGATTCTGTCGAGTGAAAGGTGCTGACCTGGAGTGGTTGTTTGATGCCAGTTAGGCATCAGGATATTAATTGTGCTGGGCAGAACATGTGCACCCCGTCCCTGTTAGGTTAGTGTGAGAAAGTTTGATTTTTCTGTTTTGGCTTCAATGTTAGCTTAGCTAGGTTATGATTGCTCATTGGCCCCCCTTTTCTTTTTTTCGTCCCCTATTTTTCTTTAGTTTAACCCCCTTCCTTCCCACCTTGGGTGTTCAACAATGTTAGTTCCCCGGTGGATGCGTGGCGACTTTCGTTATTTTTTTCAAGTGTGTATTTTCGTTTTTTGTTTCAGTGTTTTAAATCTGTGAGTGATTGTGTGAGTGATTGCTGATCGGACATATGGTATTATATTTATAAAGCCACGCATTATGTTTCGTCCGGGAAGTGATTTTGCTGTCACAATATTAGAGTAGTGGGGGAGCTTTTATTACTAATATGATTTTGTTTAGTTCCTTGTACATGTCTTACTTTCATTGTATAAAATCATTGAAATTTTAAATGTTGTTATTTCTGCCCTTGCCCTCCACTGAACATTGTACATATGGGAGTTAAGTAGGACTACATAGAGAACCTGAAATTATTATGGTGGACGTGGTAAGAATGGTAAGTAAAAATGTGGTTTTATGGTGGGGTTATTGTTAGCGTGTCAGGGTCAACGAAAGTGAATAGCTAGAGTTAAATATAGGACAGTTGATGACCAGTACCCCCATCCCATCAATAGGCCTTGTGCCGCATTTGTACTTCTGTACAATAAATAATGAAGTTCTTGCTCAGTTTTTGACGTTTGTTGTCATTTTCTCCGACCTTGTTTGGCAGCGTCAGACACTTTTTGTTTAAAAAAAAACTGTGATTCACTTATTTGGACTGTTTATTTTACAAAAAGAACCTTTTTGTTTGGGCTAAGTTATTTTTTATTTATTTTCTTTTTCGTTTATTTACTTTGTTCTTTTCTTTTTTATTCTTCTAGCTTTTTTGTTTTTATTTTCGTATTTTTGGCGGCCATATTTGTTTTTTATTTAGGTCAGCCGTTTGAGTTATTTTATTTTTTATTTTTTTTTTCAGTATCTGTTTAAGCGTAAGTGCCATATTTATATTTTTTTAACTGTCCCTATTTTGACCAGAAGCTGAAGTATTAG